>PVIH01002701.1:0-121523 GCA_004025045.1 Sigmodon hispidus
ATGTTTGTATATTGATACAAATGGGAAATCAATCTATATGTTTGATTTAGATAATATGTATATTGATACAAAGTTGAACATGGTACGAATGTTTGTATATTGACACAAATGGGAAATTAATCTATATGTCTGATTGGGATAATATATATTGATGCAAAGTTGAATGTATAATTGCCCTATTTTGCACGTGTCTACCTCTATCTAAAATATTTTGCACATTGACATGTATTAAGTGACTTGTCATTTCCATAATGCAATTTCTACCTCTAATTATTTATGATAGTCATAACATTTGTTGTACTATACACACGAGTTGTTTTATATAAATCTGTTTAGATATATTTTTATATATAATGATATATAGTTAGGATATTGCTGTCATTTGGTACAAAATGTGTATTTTGGTCAATTTTCGTAAGATTGTTATACTTGAAATTATTTGGAGGAGCTGTACACTCATTTTGGAATGCCTATTTTTACAATGTTAGCCTCACTTTCTTGGTTGATTTGGATTGCAAATTATGGTTACTCAGATTTATCACCTAAAAGTCAGGATACTCAGGCTTTTCAGAAACATGTCAGAATATACCAAATAGATAGGCATCTTCAACCACTTCATAGACCAAGAGAATATGGCATTCAAGATTTTGTTATCTTGAATTTGGCCTTGAGAGACATGACAGCTCCTGGCATCACTGTTCCTTTCTCATGGTGGTGTTGAGCATCACAGACATCTTGCAAAGAGATTGTCTTGTTTGGTGAATAATGGTCTGAGGGGCAAAAGGACTGCACTTGCCCCCACTGCTGTCAGCGTGCTCACTGTTCGAAATGAATGAGCAGGATGAGGGATAGAGACTGCCGAAGTCTGCCTAGACAGGATAAGATGGTCCTACCAAAAAATACCCTGCTTCTATGGAGACTTGTCAGATATCATAGGCCAGTAGCCACAAGGATGGATACTCCCCTTGTACAGAGAAGTGGTGGATGACTGTCCACGTAGTTAACTGTCGTTGTATTCTCCTAAATTCTGGAAGTTACTTCATACTTCCAACTTCAGGTATATATTTTCCTTCTCAGGTCTTGATGGTGTTGAAGATTAGATAGTTGAGGTTGTTATTACTTCATATTTCAGCAAAGACACTCAGGTGTTAGAACTTTATTGTTTAAGATAAACATCCTTAAAGCAATCCCTGTGCATTTTCTCATATCAACATTTTAGATATGAACTTTCACTTTGTAGTTGTTGTTTGTTAGCGGTAGCTTGACCTCAATTATGTTAGAATCTTTCTCTTCCCCAGACACTGCCTTATGATGATCCCTATAGTATGTAGTTTTATACCTAGTTTAGAACCTTCCTATTTAGACAAAAGGGGGAGTTGTAGCGGGAAATCAGAAGCCGAGAGTGACGTGGTCAACGAGAACAAGCTTCGGACAACACCTGGAGAGAGACAGGAAGCAGGCGTTCTCTTGCGCAGGGCCGGGAGCTCTCTCGAAGGGGCCAGGCTTCCGGGAAGTACATGGTGCCAGGGCGGTGGCGCGGGAGTTGTGTGGTGCGGCATATGGTTATCCCTTCACTTCCTCTTAAAACCTCCTCTGTTTTGTAAGTGATTCTCACAAAATAAACCTCATTTAAAACATATCTCACGGTGGGTTCATACCGAGATACGCTAAGGCATTAGACAAAGCCATTTTAAGGTGCAAATATCATTAGCAAAAGATGCAACGTAATACCTCTAACCTAGGGAAATATCCTGGCTTAACAACACAAATATGGTATTTTCCCTAGTGACTCTGTGGCTGCCTGGTAGTACAGTTCCATCCCACTGCCCAGAACTGCAGAGTACTGTGAAGCATATCATTAAAAGATAACGATTAAAACAAAATAAACTCAGCAATCTTGGAGATTGATGTGTAGACTGTTCTAGCCTGGAATTCACAGATATCTGAAACTAGAATTTTAGAAAGTATAGAACATGGAGAACCTAGTGAATCTCTGTGAGTTTGAGGCCAGCCTGGTCTACAGAGCTAGTTCCAAGACAGCCAGTGATACGCTGAGAAACCCTGTCTCAAACAACCAAACCAAACAAAGAGACAAACAAAAAACAAAGCAAACAGAAAAAGGCCATGTTTACTCCACTCTCAGCGCTGAGACCCTGTCTGGCTTGAGTCTGTGCAAGCCTTGTGCATGCTCCACAGACTCTGAGAGCTCATTTGTGCATCAGTCCTGCTGTGTCTGGAAGACACTGTTTCCTTGGAGCCAGTCACCACCTCTGACTCTTCAAATCCCTTGGGTTTTTCTTCCAGATTTTTCCCCTGATCCTTGAGGGTAGGGGTTTGATGAAGACATCTGACTTAGACTTGGATACTCCAAAGTCTCTCACTCAGTACATATTGTCCACTGGTGGGTTTCCTGTTAATTCCCATCAACTGCAAGAAACTTCTCTGATGAGGGTTGAGTGAGGAGCGATCAATAGGTATAGCAAAATGACATAGTCCTATATGTCATTAAGAGTCATTTTATTACGACATTCCTTCAGCAGGATGACAGTCCTGGATTTGGAGGAAATAGGAGGGAGAGATATGATCAAAACATATTTTATGAAAAAATAAAAATTGAAAAGGATTATGGAGAGTATACAGGATTATTTAGAGGAAGGTAAGAGATGGGGGAAATTATATACTTTTATAATCTCAAAAAAATCAAAGAAATAACCAAAATATATACTAACAGTGAAAGAAAATCCAAGAACTTCAATTGAATCATCATGCATTGGTAACCAACTACACAGACCAGGATGAGTTTTGGAAAATATTCTACAAGATCAGAGACCCACCCTGAGCTTTAAAAAAAATTAATGTAAAGAAAACTGAAGCAAAAATGGTATGGTGGGGTGAGACTCATATCTGAGGAGAGCTTCCCTAGAAGAGCTCCTTAGAGAGACTGAGGCTACAGGGGGCAGAGGGGAGTGTAGTAGTGTGTCCAGGGCTGACAATCAGATCTGAGGCATCAGTCGATGCTTCCTAGGTTCTCATGGCTGTGTGGAGACCATCGTGTTCTGCAGCCTTTGGGAGAGTGGTCCAAAGGCTGTTGGTGGAGTTTCTACTTCTCTATGGTTCCTTCCCATTATGCTCCTAGAGCCCAGGCTGCAGCCTCCAGAGAGCTCTTCAGGCTGCAGAAGTGAAGCTGATGCCCGTAGGATGAGCCGCAGGGACGCAGGTTGCCATTGCGACTCCATTGTCAGCAAATGGGAGGCATGGTACAAAGGTGAAACAGATGTGCTGGTCTATCGTCAGGCATGGCATGGGATGAAGGGATGTGCTAAATGTCTCTGGAAGTCCTTGTCCAAAACAAAATAGAGGCTTGTGCCGGGTTGTGGAGTTGAGTGCTGGGAAGAACCATGGGGGCCGACACTATGGCTCAGGGATTGAAGGTGCTTGCTATAAAGCCTGACACCCATCCCTGCAACCCACAATGGGGAAGGAAAGAACTGACTCCTAAACATGTCTTAACTTAACCCATCTCAAATAAATAAATGGGTTTTAAAAATTTTTAAAGTAAAACCAGTGAATCAGTGAGGCTGCTACAGTTTGAATGCTGTACCCACCCCCCCATCCCCCAGATATCCCGCAGATAGTCTAACCTCCAGTATGATGGTATCAGGAGACAGGCCCAATGGGAAGAGAATAGATCTTGAGGCTGAATCTTGGATAAGATGAACACTTTCACGGAGTGGGCACTAGAGAGCTGTCATGCCCTTTCTACGTTAGTAAGAATTTTAACATTCTAAACCTGTATTTTTGGGAGCTGGGAGGATGACCCAGTGGGCCAAGTGCTTACTTTGAATGCACGAAGACCTGAGTTCAATCTCCAGAACCCTCATACAAAGGCCCAACATGGCGGCACATGCCTGAAAATCCTATGAAGAGCCAGAATGATCCCTGAGGCAGCCTGGCTAGCCTGTCTAGAATAATTGATGGGCTCCAGGCCAATAAGAGCAATCTCAAAGGCAGTCTGCATTCTGATGATAACTTCTGAGGTTATTCTCTGACCTCAACATACACAGACACCCATGTCCAAATACAACTACACACATATACATATGCTTGCATGTACACACAGGCCAGTGTGTAGCAAAGAAAACACATCTCCACATTGAGTGTGGCTTCCCTAAGTGTTTAGTTTGTGATTACTGGAAAGGTCTAGAATAATTTTGCTGCCAAAAAAAAAAAATGTTGCTGATGTCAGCAACTCTGAAAATGCTGTGTCCCTCGTACCACCCTGCCCAGCCTGTGGATAGAGTTGGCTACCATAGGACTCAGCATCGCAGAACCACCTCTAGCTATGTTAGCCAGTACATCATAGCAGTTCTTGCCTTTTGGCTTGCTTTCCTAATGAAGCCTAAGTGAAGTGAAGCGAGAATCCACAGACATCTGGGGTCAAGACTTTATTAAGGGATGAGGTGTAAATAACACATTCATGAATACAGAGTGAAGTGGCCCTGCTGCCCCTTTATCCACCAGGGAAGGGTGGAGAAAGCTCCAGACTAGGTCACCCGGCCACGGTTTTCAAGAAACCTTCCACATCCAAGAAAGAGTCCGACCTCCTCCTCAGTCCTTATCTGGTCACAGACCCAGAGAAGACCATGCGCACAGTGCTAGTCACCCTAATACCTTTAGCCAAACGAATTGAATTCCCACAACAATGACCACTGACTTTCTTCCCAACAAATCATTCTTTTAATAAGAAGTGGTACGAAGATAAAACACTGCAGAAAGGCCACTGGGTCAGCAGTGAAGGAGCTTCTTGGGGTGCAACAGTGGGGGAAGGAATGGGAAGAGGGAGGCAGGTGACCTGGAGGCCAGTTCACCGCAACCCATGCTCTGTATTCATCTTTATCCACATTCCAGCCATCCCAAATTCCCATCAATACCCAGGAAACGAGAGTGAGCCTTAAGGAAGTGAGTTCAGTTGAGCCAAGGGAACAGCTAATACTGTAACAATTTATGGGAGCAAAGACTGATTCTGGATCATGGCTTCAGCTCCATCTTCTTCCCTGGTGACTGTAGGCCCAAGTCAGGCAGAGCATCCAGCTGGAGGCAGCATGAAACAGAAGCTGCTCAGTTCATGCAGACAGGAAGCAACAATGGCTTCCCATTATGAATCCATGAATGGATAAACTCATTGCTTACATCAGATCCTCCAGGAAGCCCATCAGTTGTCAATCAAACCCCGGATAAAGAAGGGTAGAATGTGTGCATGGGGGCGGGGCATTTCCTTTTCAAACCATAACACCTTCCCACATCCAACTGTTCAACCCCTGAATAATTTGGGGGAGGTTCTGGGAGAAGTCAACTTTGTACACTTGAGAAAACCATTACCCACACACACTGCAGCCATGGGTGAGTTCAGGAAGCCTGAAAACTTGCGTGGCAATTGGCTTCAAGCTGCTGGGGCTTAAGAAGTAGCTGACATTGTACTTTGTTTTTTGTGTCCACGTCCACCTTGGAAATAGCTGGAGAAACGTGCCCCTTACCAGTTAGTTGTACGGGACCCTTGCTTCCCCTTAGCTGCCTCAGGCTACCTCTGCTAACAGCTTTCAACCAAGGCGGCCTGGCGCTGTATCTCATCCATGGCTTTCCCGATACACTTCTTGCCTTCAAGTTCAGCCAGACTCAAGGGACGGTGGCCAACTGCAGAGAAGACCCTTTGCCTCTCCTTTTGTTTTGTCTTTGTTTATGTTTGTTTGTCTTGTTGTTGTTGTTTAGTTTATTTCCAGCTCTCACACTCTCTCAGACAATTTGATTGGGAGTTGCAGACAACAATGGCCAACGTGGCACATTGAAAGTCGCCCTCACTCCACGCATGAATGCTCCAGAACAGTGTTGGAGAAGAACATGACTCCTAAGTGATGGCTGAATTCTACTCTGTCCCAGAAAAAGGTAAAGAGACCCAAGGCATGTCTGAAATCATTATGTTTTGACTTAAAAAAAAAAAAAATCTCATTAGCCCTGGGACAATGGGACTGTTGTCTGGTGATAGACAAAGAAAGTTCTAGAAACTTGGACAAGATGCAGCTGAGCCACCTGAATGCCTGGGCACAGATTTCTACAGGCTGATGCCCAGCAGTGGCGAGGTCAGAGCCAAAAGCCATCAGTGGGTGGCAGCCGCCGGCTGGACACCACATTGCCAAATCACACTGTCTTGCCAAAGAGTCACAGATGTTTGTAGCAGGGTAGGGCCACGCCAGGGGTCAAATCTGTGATCTGTGGTGATAATTCAAATTCAACACTTTTTAGTCACAAGGCCAACCTTAAACTCAGCTAAGAGATGTATTTTGAGAGGACAGTCCTTCCTTTCTACTGTGAAAACAGCAGTGTCACACAGAGAAGCTGAAAACCCATTATACCTGTATTTAGCCTGGAGACACTGTTAGAAGTCAGGGGAGTGGAACGGGGATAGTTATTAAAAAGAGCAATTAGGGTAGTTCTGAATCTGTTCCTGGCTCCCTCTCCCACTAGTTTCTGATATTTTAAAAACTTGAAGAGAAGAATTCAGGTTTGTCTCCAGACAAGATTCCACAGAGTCTGTCTCCTCAGAGCTTGGCAAACAGAGGGGGAAGGTGACGGAGACAAGCCCTCCCAGGCTTGGCATAGACCCAGGGACTAGGAAGAGAAGGTGTTAAATTATCTTTGTTCTGCCTTAAGAATGCCTGCCAATTACTTGAACCAAGGTCCCGATTCTGCTCCTGTTAATTAGGCTGACATCGCAGAATTTACTAGAAGAAAAGCTGTCTGGAAATCGGCTCTCTTGTCTTGATGGCTCTGTATCTGCACGTGACCAGCAGTTGCCATGGTGACTATCAGTCGCTAGTGGATTGTCCACAAGTTGAACTTGGATCTGACAAGTCAAATTTGTCAGTTTGGGGAAAAGTGGAAAAGGTTTAGGTTTATTTTTTTCTCTTGATTCTCAGACCCCCTGTTCTTCACCTTTCAGCTCAGGCCGACTTCCCCGTGCCACAGTCCTGAGGTGCTCTTACCCGCCTGTGGGATCTGTGACATCTGCAAGAAATATACTCACACGAACGAGCTTCGATCAGAATTGGAGGGTAAATAATACATGCTGTGACTCAGTCACAGACATGAGAATGGCGTACCCATCAGCTTTGCAAACTCTTCTGATGAAAATAACCTGCCAGCTTTTCTCCAAACACGATTTAATTTCTGTCTTTGTCATGGACTGTGCTCGTGATAGTAGGGGGGTGGGGGAGGGGTTGGAAGACTGTACTTTGTACCTTAACAACTAGATTCTCCGGGCTGAGGCTTATCATGTCAAAAATAAATAAATAAAAAGTATTTAATAATGAAGGCTCCATGAAGCCAACTGTTACAGGAAGCTGAAGTCGGAAGACCCTGAGAGGGCCAGAAACGCTGTGTGGTCTTTCAACTGAATCCATTCATGGCTTGGCACCTGGGTGCTGCTATTCTTACTAGGTAGATGTCTTTCTTCTTAGGAGTTACTCTGAACCTTAAGTGACCACAAAGATAGTTAGGGTGAGGACCCTTTCTCCGGCTCCAGTCAGGAACCTTGGGTTGTCCCCAACCTAATGGCCTCAGCTGAAGCCAGCCTGCATCTTTCCACTAAAATAAAGATGAGACGTTTTCTGGGCTGTAAGGGTCTGTTGAATTAGTAGGATAAGAACCATGTTTTAGACTCCAAATTCAGGCATGTCCATCTCAAGTGGACAGCTGTATATGGGAGCATCCTCAGATAGTCACTGTCCAGTTTGTGCTGAGAAAGCACCTTGTAGCCCACATGAAGCCCATCACAGAAGAACCTTCTCATGCCTCCCATCATCTTGCCTGAACATGTTCTTTCCAGAGGTGGCACTGGAATCTAAAAGCACAAGTGAGGTTCCCCACGCATGTGCAGAGTACCTCGGGTAGACCCAAGGAGTAGACATTCTAGGGAGAGATGCTTGGGGTCATCTATGATGACTGGAGCCCCCCAGTATCTTTAGTCTCTGCAGCACAGCCAAAGCCTTGGCAGCTACAGCCCACAAGAGGAAAATGCTGTTGGTCCTCCTGTTAGCACTCTGATTGGGGCAGGTGGAAAAAAACCACAGAACCCTTCCGAGTCTAACTTGACAACCATCTTCTTCTTGCCCAGCTGTGAAGCAGCAGCAATTCCAAGGCCACTGACTTTGCTGGACACAAACCAGGAGATGGCTCAATACTGGAGGGAAGGGTGAAGCACAAGCTCAGCATCCCCCATCTGATGTCACAGGAACAAAGAGAGACACTTTCTGAAACCAACACTCTTAGAGGGTCTAATCTGAAAAAGAAAGTTTGTGTAAAAACAGACCAAAGTTCTAGATGATATTCAGGGAAGACAGGGTGGTGGGATTTCCCTAGTGTCAACAGCTCAAACCCTGGAGCAAGCTTTAAGGACAGTGCCCACCATCAGGCTGTAATTTTATAGTCTTGTGTGCTGCCAGGCATCTGTCTCTAGAAGCCTGGCACTCGTCCCCTCATTTCTTTGTGAACAGAACTACAGACCAGGAGCCTGGACCAGGAAACAAGCAGAGAAACTGGAGTGCTTAGGCCTTGGTGCAAACAAGGGTCATAGTGATCTTAACAGAGTTAGTGTTTAGCAACCCTCTTGTTCACAAGTGATGCAAAGGAACTGTGGGTGAGGGTGAGACATGGTGTCTGCCTGGCCAAGACTGTAGGTGGAAGAAGGTGAGGTCTCTGAAAGCACTTGGTGATGACTGGCCAACTCTGTGGATAATGCTGTAAATATTTTTCACTTGTAATTATTTGATAAAATGCTAATTGGTCAAAAGCTAGGCAGACAGGAAGTAGAGGCAGGGTAACCAGAAGAGGAGAATTCTGGGAAGAGGAAGAACAGCAGATGCCAGCCAGAGGCAGAGGAAGATGAGAATGCTGTGCTGAGCAAAGGTATAAAGCCATGTGGCAGGTCTATGTGAACTGACCCACTCTAACCCACCAACAACCACCCCCTAAAAAGGCAGGAACCCTGGGGGTTAGAGTAGGTCAGTTCACATAGACCTGCTTCACCAAGCCTCACGCCCTCTCCCTCTTCCCTCAGACCCACTGAGTACTGGACAAATACAGAACTGTTACCTGAGGAACCACTGGATTCTCCAAGGAGTTGGGACATTTTCACCAGGCTCAACTTCAGCTAAAGAGAGACTTGACTCCAGCTTCCTCAGGGAGAATGAGATAGACTCTTTGTGGCCACTGCCCCCCACCTCCTTGCTTAAGGGAAGGTGTCAGGTAAGGGTCCCCAGAGAAATTCAAGTCAGCTGATCCTCATCCTGCAATAAAGGGAAATATGGATAGAGATAAAACATAAGGTCTGAGTCAAACAGCAGAAGCTGCACTTTCAGCTTCTGTGGGGCTCTCCGGGCTATTTCCTCAGCTGTGAAGCTGCTGCGAAGAAGCATCGATATAGTGTGTTACTCACTGAGGTGATCTAAGAACTGAGTGAGTTGTGTGTGTATATACATGTGTATGGATGGATGTTCCTCCATAGTCATGGATAATTTGTTTCAGAACCCTGCTGTAGGTACCAACACCCACAGATGTCCAGATTTCTTGAATAAAATGGTAGATTGTGTGCACACAATCTCTACACATCCTCCTGAATGCTGCAAATTCTCTCTAAGTCACTGATAACACTTTAAACTGCATTTTAAAGAAAAATACTGATAGGAAAAAGGGCTATGTATGTTTTAACACACACATTGGCGCGCGCACACACACACACACAGAAAGAGAAAGAGAGAGAGAATTAAAAATATTTTCAAGGGGGCTGGCGAGAAGGCTCAGTGGTTAAAAGTGCATACTGCTTTTGTAGAGGATCCATGTTTGGTAGCTTACAACTGCCTATGACTCCAGCTCCAGGAGAAACTGCTGCCTTTGATCATCCTCAGCCTGTCAGACATCCTGTGCTCACATGCACATAGAAACATACAGACACACAGACATGCATATAACTGAAAAAAATAAAATGAATGAATAAATTTTAACATACTCTAAATGTAGATGAGATGATGAGTACCCAGATCCAGAATTCTCACTTCAAACACTGCTGGACATACAGCCAAGTTCTCTTAAATGAAGCTGCTGGTCTGTTCCTTTCTCCCCTCCACTCTTTCCCCTCCTCACCAACAGGCCACCCAGCATCTAGCCTCCTTCTTCCAGTGGGATGCTGATTCTGACAGAGCAAGCATCCATCAAAAAGACGATTTTCATGTATCTCAGGGAAATGAAAGGACATGTCATAACACCGTGTTCAGAATGATGGATAGGAGCAGAAGACATTCTAGAAAGCAACTTAATAAATCCCACTCAACCAGGAATGTGAGACTCCCCTCACTCTATATGAAAGAAAGACACATGTCTCCCTGGTGTCACTGAAGGCCCACTATTTCTCATTGAGGGTTTTAAGACATTGATGTGGGCTTGGGAGGTTGAGGTAGAATTCCTGCTCTCAGGACTCCTAGGGATGGAGACTCAGGCTCAAAGGTGCACTAGTGTCAGAATCAGGAGAAGGAATGGGAAAGAGACAGGACAGCTGTAGCAGAATTAGGTTATTACATTGTGAATAACTATCCCACCAACTAGATTAATAAAAAGCTGATTGGCTGAAGGCAGACAGGAAGTGTGAATGGGGCTGTCAGACTAAGAAAACTTTGGGAACAGGAAGAACAGAGCAGAGATGCCACAGAGATGCCAGAGAGAGCCAGATAAGTCACCAGCATAAGCAGAGAAAAGAAGCTGAAATGCTGCTCTAAGAAAAGGTACTGAGCCACACAGCTGAACAAGGGAAGAATAATGGGTTGAGTTCAGATGAAGGAGTTAGCCAGCAATATGCCTGGGCCCTAGGTCAATCAGCGTAACAGTAATATAAGCCTTTGTGTGATTATTTGGTACTAAGTGGTAGTGGTTCTGAATCTCAGGGCTAGGCTTGAAAGTCTGGGCCAGAAATTTACTACTACAGACAGCTTTGGAGCAAGCACATTCAACTGAAGTCTCCATAACTCCAGAATCACAAAAACACAAAATAGAATAGTGACTTCCCGGCTCTAGGGAGATGGGAATGGATTATTTGGCTGAGGAATAGTGTTTAGACAAAGAACTAGTCATTTACAGCCATTCTTTGAACACTTCAGTCTGATCAAGAAGCCCTGAGACATGGGCCACTGAGCTCCAAGCTGCCTTTGGACATTGAAGTTCAGTGACTTTGTGACTATAGTGGACTAAGTCTGAGGAATTCCCAAACAAATCAGATAAAGTGAACACACATCCACAGAGTGCTGGTTATCACTAAAATATTCCCTGAGTTGGCCATCACTGAGAGAAAGGTCACGCTTGTCCATTGAGAGGAAACAGAACGAGGAAGACCCTAAGGCTGTTGTCCTCAACCTTCCTAAAGCTGCAGCTTTTAATACAGCACCTCAGGTTGTGCTGACCCACAAACACAAAATTATTTTGTTGCTACTTTATAGCTGTAATTTTGCTACTGTTAGGACTCACAATGAATGTGTGATATGCAACCCCTGTAGGGTCACAGTTCACAGTTTGAGAACCACTAACCTAAGGCAAGAGGGCACTTGAGCTGTCTACTGTAAAGTGTGGCTCACATTCATCTCCTCCTACCCCACCCTGGTCCAAGCTGCCAGCCTTGTCCTCCAGGAACTGTGGTAATTCTACCAGCCTGATTGGGTACTATGAGGCCCAAGTCCCAAACTGTGATCACACAGTGTTCATTTCCATGTTGTGGTAGCCAATGTGAAAGCAGTACCAGTGCCCACAGACATGGGCAAGGAACAATACAGTACATACATACAACAGAGTATTACCTAGCAATAAAAATGGGGGGCCTGCTACCTGTAGGCACTTTAATAGCTCTGGAAGAGTGTGAGCATGAGTAAAATCAGTCTCAGGACGGATACCACATAAGTCATATGAAGCAGACTCAGGCAGTGGAATGATGGTTGCCATGGACTCCAGACAGACAACTAAGAGGTGCTAATGAAAAGGCATCGTGTTTCCAGAGATGTTCAACAGATGTTAAGCTCCGGAGGTCTGCCGCACAACAGTGCCTGCCATAAATGAGGATAGAGAACAGATCCGATGCTTTTGCCAGGATAGAATAAAACGTTTTAAAAGAGCTAAATCTGAAGAAATAAACTTTTATCCAGAAAAAGGAGGTAGGGGCCAGGAATAGGAGTGAGGGACCTTTTATTTCTGGCACAGAAGTAGGTAAAATAGGAGTGTCCGCTTTGCAGGGGATTAGAGGGCACACGCGGTGACCATCTTGAGTTTATTTCCTGGTTAAATGCAGGTTGTTTTTATTTGTTTAAGCTCACTTATTTTCAGATTGCAGGATGGAATCCCATTATAAATTAAGTGGGTTTTTTTTGGGGGGTGGGGGGGTACACACATGCTTGAGAAGACCTGGGGCAGGGTCCCTGTAGCTCCAGGAAAACTGAAGACTGGGCTCCAGGTCAGGCCAGCAGGTCCAGAGCCAAGAAGAGCCTGCAATGTTTCAGTTTGAGTCTGAAAGCTGAAAAAGACTAACAAGGTCTCTGCAGCAGGCAGTTAATCAGGAAGAACCTCCGTGGCTCCCAGACGGCCTTCTTCTCCTCAGATGTCATCCTGCAGCCCACCCACCCACTTGGGGAAGGAGCAGTGTGCTTCATCCAGAAAGAGTCTGGTCAGAACAATGTTCACCAAATCTCTGACAGCCTGTAGCCCAGTCTAGCTGACACAGGTCTCCAGTCAGCCGGCTTCCACTCCAGAGGAATAGACCCCAGAGGGAATGGCCAGCTGTTGTCCTCTTGAGATGCTTCTCCAGTCTCTTTCTTGATCAGACCATCACAAGACCCCCCCACCCATCACATGTTCATCCTTGACTCTTGATTCAATGTCACCCTTATTCCTTAATGAGTCCGGGCCAAATTTTAATGTCCTGCTAAGCTGGGTCATTGCCAGAGTGCAAGCCCCGTACATTCTTATTCTTACCTGCTTGGTACATGTTACAATAACCAATTGAAAAACTGGAGTTTAACGCATGTATGTGAGTACACACATCTACACGCACATTTGTGTTCAGCAACACCTTTCTGCCCAGTGGTCTATGTACAAGAGCAAAGCTGGGATGCCTCTCAGAACCTCTTCTAAGGCCGGTTGGCAATACTGTGCCAGTCATCGGATGTGTAGTTTTTTGGTTAAAGATTAACTTATTAGGTATACAGTGTACAGAAGAGGGTACCAGATGTCATTATAGATGGTTGTGAGCCACCGTGTGGTTGTTGAGAATTGAACTCAGGACCTCTGGGAGAGCAGTCAGTGTTCCTAACCTCTGAGCCATCTCTCCAGCCCCCGGATATGTAGTTTTTAATCACAATTTTAGTCACTAAGATCTCTCCTCTGTTCACTGACTTGGGTACGTGAAGCACAGCTAACTTCTGGCTAGGGACAGGCCTTAAGCTACCTGCCTAGAGCACTTTGTTATCTCTAGAAGAGAAGGCCACATGGGGGGGGGGAGCAAAGCCAAGGCAGTGCTACAAAGGGGAAAGCAAGAAAGCTTCAGGATGACCTGGGAATTAGGAAGAAGGTTAAACCAAGCTGAGAAAACAAAGCAATGACACACTGATGCTACTTCAAGGGATGGTAAAGCCAGGAAGCACCTCAGGCCTGTGATTCCAAGCTCAGAATATGAATGGGCCATATCCAGGACCCCAGCATCTAGAGTACTGAATGCCTTGGTTCAGAGCATAGATGCCATCTTAAAGTCACCCTGCCCCAGCAGCAGCACATCCACCTGGGTGGAACTGGGTTCTCAGTCAAGGAGCTGCCCTGTCTTCAACACTGTCTGAGTATAGTTTAAGCAGGTAGGAAGCGGGGAGGCTGGGAGAGTTGGCCTGTGACAGTGGCCCCAGGTGATGGAATCCAGGATGAGATGTGACATGCGTGATGCAGGACAAGAAGCAGTGGTGTAGGCAAGCGTTCTCCAAGTGCATAGCAGATCCTAGGGGAAGGCAGAGGAGAGCTACTCAGAGCAGACATGCTCCAAGAGTGATGCCGATTAGGATATATGCCTTCTCAAATTTGCCCCATGGTATGGAAGGCTGTGCAAAGGATATGTAAACAAGTAAACTAACCAGGGCAAGATGAGCCCTTGTGAGTCCCAGTAGCTAGAGAAAAGTGACATCTTACAGAGTGGTGCTGTGTCCATCTACCACTCCCTAACAGGTTCCCTCCCTCCCTCCTCCCCTCCTCTCGCTTGTCTTTCTAAGTTTACTTTGCATGTGTGATGTCTGAACATCGTAGACTTGTTGAGACAGTGAGAAGCAAGCACAGGTCCAGCTGTGAGAGGAAAAGGCAATGTGGCCCCCTTAGCTAGGGCCCCAGGAAAAGCTGCAATGGCACAGCCCTGTCAAGAGGCTGGCCTCAGCCTCCCTGCCGATGACCTCATTACTCCACATCTGGGAACTGTGCCAAGAGGCAGCCCAGCTTGCCAGAACACAGACTCCTGCAGCGGCTGCCTCGGGCTCTGAGGCCCCAGGGGGCACGCTAAGTCTAGTGCCTCCTGAGAAGCTTGCCATCTCCCTCCCAGACTGTAGTCACCCATGTTCATCTCTCAAGCTAGGAGTGTAGGGACCAACCTCCACAAAGTACAGTGTAGAGGAGCAAGATGCTTGAAGGGGATGCATCCTCTGATGGGGATGCTATGAATAGTTCACAGGAGTCACTCCACCGTGCTGATGTGGTAAGACACGCTAGAGTGGGATCCTTAGGGTGTGGCAGAAGATGTCTAAGAGCAAAGGTGAGCTGTTCTTAACAGATCTAGACATAATGAGACCAATTTCTCCTACAAATAGTCACGGAAGACCTATGGGCAGGCACTATCCTCCACCTCCGTCCCCCTCCCCCGAAGTCTGTGGACACAAATGCTTTTGTGGTACATCTCTAGGTCTGATGTGGCCCCAATAGGGAAGCCAGGCAATGCAGGGAAATTAACTGTGTAATTAACTGTGGAACATGTGTAACAGAAGGAGAAACATGGTGCTGGGCTGTGGAAGATTCTGAAATCACACAGGTGGCATAGGCCGAACTGATTGGCACCAGGCTCCCACTTTCTCTTGTCTCTTGGCATTCAGTGCTGACTGGTTCTTGCTCGGAGCCTTTCCCAGTGGTCATCTTCCTGCATGGTTTCTGTCCACACGAGCACCAGCGCCCAGCTCATGTTTCTCTATCTCTGCCAGCACAATCTGCTGCCTGATAGAACTCTTGGTCACAGTGGATGGTTTAGAAATAAATACTTTATTTTTAGGATTAGGATGTCTCTCTTTTTATTACTCTGACTTTAATGAAGCATATTACTGGGGCATTGTGTGATAATGGTATACAACTACAACATGTAATGAAGACAATAGGGAACGAGGCTTTCCCATCTCCAAATCTTCTTCGAGTGTATTTTGACTAACACGATATTTGAACATGTTATGGGGTAGATTGTTGTACGCTGTAATTTTTGCCTGGCCCAGAACTTTCTATGTAGATCACACTGGCTTGGAACTCATGGAGAGCCTGCCTGCCTCTGACCCCAGAATACTGAGATTAAGGGAGTGCGCTGCCATACTCAGCTTACCTTGCTCTAATCACGTCCTGTTTTCTCTTTCCTGAGGAGACTCAGTCCGGACTCCTGTCTCATTTGAAGCAAATTTACATTCTGATAAAACTTGGAGTGAGCTAACCCTTCAAAAATTCTTCTTCATACACACACACAAACACACACACACACACACACACACACACACACACACACACACACACACACATACACTTTCTCTTCTTTTCAGGTAACAAACTCTGCTAGCAAGATGATGACTAGGTGGTTCTCATGACCTTAGACCTCCAGAACAGAAAACGAAAGTTATCATCTCCTGGAGTAAGCATTGGGTACCATGTCTACCAGCCACTACTGGACTGTAAGCCACCAACATACCAGATCTTTTCCTGTGTTGCCACTGAGCTTGGCTTTGATCCTGTCCCTGAGAGGTAACCACAGCACTTTATAGACAGGAGGCCCAGGCTCTGTCTCAAGTGGCCCATCTTCTTCCCCAGCCATCTTCCTCTCCTCCAACATCGTTTGGTTCTTCTCACACCGATCTCTTCTCCTATATCCCCTCACCTTGCTATATGCATAAGAAATATATTCCATATACACATATGTTCTCAAACAAAACAACAATAACAACAAAACTCCAAAAACCCCTCTTATGGAGAAAATACTCTTTCCAGAATAAATGTGTTTAAGAAAAAGAAACTTTAATGAGTCCATGTGCACAGTGTCATGGACCTCTCCTGATGTGACTAAGTACCTCTAAGTCCCTGGAGCCGCTTCAACTGAGCCTTGGAGGAAAAAGAGTCACTTACCGCTGAAATCCTCAGCTATTCTGTTCCAAAGGAAGTCCTGGCTTCTGTGGGTTGTGCCAGCCTGCTGCACTAGGTTCTCATGTGGCCAGCAGACCAGTGGGCCTAGCTGAGACTTCACTGCCAACTCAGCCCTCACTGAGAAGGGTTTCTTTGGGGGGGAAATTAAAACAGATCATAACACTAAAAGAAAGTCCTCTTATCCAGGGCAGAAAATAAAATCCACCTAGTGAAATCCACCAAGCAGGCTTGCTCCACTCCCCCACCACATACACTGCAAAAACAAGGTATCATGCAACCACTCTCATCTGCTTCTTCTATAAAGCAGAGTCCAAACTATGCTACAGTGAGATCACTAATTCTTACATCCCCTTCAAACTACAGGATTTATGAAATGCCAGCAAAGGCTGACCTCCAGGTTAATAGGGTCCACCACCTTATAAACAGTTAAGAAGCTCAAAACGAGCTTATGACCTTGAACCTTTCTCCTGAAATTGGTTGTGGGAACCACAGTGCAGAAAGGAACATCCAGGAATCCAACTTGCTGCCTCTTGCACTGACCCAGACACCATCCCCAGGACAAAGTTCTCCCCTGGAGGCCATTGTAACATAGATGAAAGAGCACCACACAGTAAATATTGACAACCCCAACCCTTGGTGAAATTATTTAGATACTTAGCAAATAAAGACCTCACATCCATCTCCTTTCCAGATTCTGGTTTCAGGCTCACTGGGAACTGAAGAAAAAGCAGAAGCAGCTCTGACAGCTGGAATCTAGCCTCTGTGAGACTTAGCATTTCCTAGGATGGAAGAGAAATCAGATGGGGTGGGAGGAGGGGGCACCAGAAAGTGAAATTGGATTTTTGAAAAAAAAAAAAAAAAATCGATGAAGTAACCAAGCTATTAAAATGGAAAATAAGTCTGATGTCATCCTGAAAAATAAAAGCGTTGAGTCACCTGCAGAGCCACTTAATTAGGCCCGGAAAGGAACAAGAGAGCTTGACTAATTTCCCCCACCAATGCCAGTATTTCAAAATGAGCGAGGCGTCAGGCTCCTTCTCATCAGAGAGTTACATCAGTGCTATTACCCTGGGGACATCCTGAGACATTCAAAGTAGATGAAGAACGAAAAGGAATGTATTAGGAATTATTCCTACTGCACTGGACCGGGGCAAGGTGAGTTTCCACTTCAGGTCTCTGGGACACCTCATAGTAAGGGCTACAGAGGTTTCTACATATGCTTTGGGGAGCCAGGGACAGTGTCACATGTCACTGCAACAGCAGTCAAAGCAAAAGCCAGTGAAGCTCTGCTTAGAACCCTTTGGGACAGCCTTGGTTTGCAATGCTGACCTTCAGCATGCGGGAGTTGCTGTGATGGGTTTGGGTCTTAACAGGCCAACGTGGACATCCAGACACTGCTGGTGAATGAGTGCCCTGAGCTGTCCCTGTGGCTCAGTGTATAGTGCTCAAGAACCCTGCCATTCCTTTCTGCCTTTACCAGAGGGCTCTGTTAGCACCAATTCTCTCAAGGGCAAGAAGTCTCAATGATCTCCCTGATGAGTAATTGGGCTATCTCAGAGCCTGGGGACCTTCCTGGTCCTCTGAGTCTGGGTTCCCTCAGCCACATTAGTGGTTCCTGCTCTGGATTCCCAACTAGAGAAATCCCTGACAAGGAAAAGCAGAGGCTGCTGTGGGGACCTAATGTCCACAACTCCCCCCTCAATGACATCGTCAAAGTTAGGCTGCCATGGCCAGTCAACTCCAGTTCTGGTGCTGTTATCTGGATGATGCTTATTTTTCTTATTATTTAGATGTGCCCTTAAAGCAATCATCCAGGGACTTTAGCTCATGAATCTGTAAGCTCTATAAGCTTTGAGATGGAATTTGTGCAGGAGAACTGAGCACACACCAAAGCAAGCATGGCTGTCAGCTGGAAATGAAATGCAGAATGGAGGTCTGGAATACAGGAAACACATTTCTACTGGAAATGTGGTGTGTGTGTCCTTGACTGGTAAGCCGGTTCTGCATGATCTGAGCTTAGTATGGACAAAAATGAGCAACGAGCCAACTCCAGGTTTTTGAGAGCACCCTAAGCCCCCAAGGACCACCAAAATTAGCCCATGTTAGCCACAGAAGGCTAAGAATGAACAGTGCTCAGTCTGCAATAATTGCCAAGATCAGAATTGACCCCCATTCCTCACACACATGCCTTGGTCCTTTCCCTTGTCAAGGTAGCACTGCATTGAACTATTTCCATATTTTTCCTTCTTTCCTTCCCAACCAAAGAGTGCTGGATAAAAACAGGGTACATAAATACTTGGTGTTCACTTTTTTGTTAAACCAATCTAACTAGTGAGCCCCAGGTAACTAATCCTAAGCCTCTTTCCAGAGTCATGCATTTATCTAGTGCCAACAGCTCATGCTGTGAGCTCTGAGTTCAAGGGGAAATGCCTAGGATGGAATAAAGAGGGGAAGGAGAGAGGGATGGCTGAGTCCTGATAATATTGATCATTTTCACTTGGAGAGTCCCTTTTAGAGAAACAGTTGTGTGGAAAGAGAAGGAGGCATCCCCTCTGGTATATACATGTGGAGTGTCGCCCTTCTGGATTCATCTCCCCACATTCTGCTTTTCAACTGGGCTGGTCACTCCCCCCTCACTGAACTTCAGTTTCCTCGTGTGTTATACAAGGATGAGTAGCTACACCTCAGGAAAGTCGGACCTCTGGCCCAGAAACATACAACAGACTATGTTGATTGGTGATTTCTTATATAGCATCACTCAGAACCATCTCCAGAGCTGCATGATTTTAAATATCTTGTCTTACTTTGATTTTTGTGATGTCAGAAATTGAGCCAGGAGCCTGATACATACTAAAAAAAATAATCCTTCTGCACTGTGAATAAAAATCCTTCTCATTGTTAATAAAAAGCTGATTGGTCAAAAGCAAGGCAGGATTTTTAGGATAGAGAGACTGCTGGGAAGAAGAAGGGCAAAGTCTGAGGAGTCACAAACCAGACTTGGAAGAAGCAACATTGGAAGTTCATAAATGAGGTACATGAGGCTCAGGGCAGCACATAGATTAATAGAAATGGGTTAGTTTAAGTTGTAAGAGCTGAATGGAGACAAGCCTAAGCTATTGGCCAATCATTTATAATTAATGTTGTCTCTTAATGGTTATTTGGGAGCAGCTTCTGAGACACAGAGAAACTCTGCCTACAGGCAAATACTCTTCCACAGAACTACATCCCAGCACAATTCCAGATACCAGAGAGGGGAAAAAATATCAGTGCAAAAGTAGGTGGCTGCTTATCTTCCAATCAAGGCCATCTAAGAGTTGGGGCATCTCTCTCCTGATTGGAGTCTTGTGTGACTCCTCTTGTAGCTCCACTATGTACCCCATCTGAATGCCAGGTCCAATCTGCCCTTCTCTGACTACTGGCCTCCTTCTCTTCCTTGTCTGTGGCCTGGAACCAGTCAAAGTGTGCAGATTTCAGAGACTAAAAATAGACTGTGCTTGTCATTCTTCTCCCAGTTGCATGAGAAAGGAGACAATATCACCAGATTTCACAGCCTGTCTGCCCAGAAGTTCTTTGGGTAGATGTGCCAGCATGACTGCAAAGATTGTCAAACCACAGTGGCCTCCTCCTTGGGCTTCAGTGTAAAGAGTCTATGGTCATGAACACTAAGACTGTAGAAATCACACAGCAGAGTTGCTGAATCCTGTGGCAGACAAAAAGAATTCAGGCTACACTACTAAATTGAAGACCAATGTTGCTATTGCCTAACCTTTCTTGGGGAGATAGGGATGTGCAGATAGATTTTTCTTTGGGCCGCCAGCTCACAAAAACAACACAGAAACTTATTATTAATTATGAAACCTTGGCCTATAGCTTAGGTTTGTCCTACTAGCTCTTCTAACTTAAACTAACCCATTTCTATTTATCAAGGTGCTGCCACATTACTCATGGCTTTTTATCTCCCCTCATGCTTGTCTCATTCCCTCTGTGTCCAGCTCACCACTCCTCTTTCTTTTTCCTAGCGCTCTCCCTGTCCAGAAGCTCCACCTATTCCTCCCACCTGGCTACTGATCATTTAGCTTTTTATTAAACCAGTCACAATGACACATCTTTACACAGTGTAAAGAAATATTCCACAACAGGGATGAAGGTCTATTGATTCCAGACAGGGCATTGCTGATGGATCAAAGACAAAACTTCATCCAAGTATGGCTCGTGAGCTAATAAATTTATTGAGGTTACTTAAGGAGCATGGATGACACAAAAGAGGCTACATCACTGGAATGTGTACCCCAGGATGGGGGAGGACGCTCACAAAAGGTATACCCTGATATCCCTGCACAACTCATAGGCAGTTCCACTGAAGAGTCTCCCCTCCCCAGCAATTGTTCCCATGGAGGAGCCATTTCTAAGTTTACTGAGTCTCTTGAGTCTTAGGAGCCTCCTTCTTCCCTCCTAGGGGGAGAGTTTCAATTCAGAGGAAACTGCTACACAATGACCTGGCGCCAAAGCACCTGCTCCTCAAGATGCCCATACGTGCCTGGGAAAGGACAGATTTATCTAGACTCAACGAGCTTGGATCATCTCAATAGTAGAAGTCTGGTGTCTCCCCAGGAGGCAAATAGATTAAAATAAAGGTTGCTGTTATAGTTATGTGCTGGGCACTGGTTTACCTCACATCCACCCCTGGGACTGCCTAGATCTCATTTCCTTTGAGGTAATAACTCTTCCCTCACAATTTTTGAGGTAGAGAATAATCTTAGGTGCTTGTTCTCTGCTGTGGAAGGCTGGGGGAAGGGAATAGTTTCTCTCCTTGTGGGAGGTCTGAGTATATGGGTGAGTGTAAGTCATGGGTGAGGTATGGCTTAGAGCTCCCATATGGGTATGACACCAGGTCAGTAGCTCCAGCTGAACAGACAGTTTCTACCATGAGATAAGAATGATACTTCCTGCTTTTCGAGCTCAGTGGAGAGGCAAGTTTCCTACCTCGGATTCTGAGATGCTTATCATCTTCCAATGCCTTCTTCCATGTGTCTTAACTTGGAGTCTCCTACAGAGAATGATGGAATCCTAAATATGATGAGCCTAAATGTGGTGAATCCCCTGAAACTGCCTCCTCCAATGTCCCCAACAGTAACTGGATGTACCTTATGTAATACTGACATTTTAACTGTATGAACTCTTCCTGTCTGTCACCAAGAGATGTCTTTCTATTTACTTTCCCATTTGTCCTTAACTCTTGATCTTATTTGTGCTTCTTACCTATACAGCTTCTTGGTGTGATGAGGGCCATATGTTTTCTTTACTTACTACAAATTAATGTGAAAGCCAATGGAAGGTGCTGTCTCTGTCTCTTCTCATTTCCACAGCACCCCCTCGGTTTCTCTTTGAGTAAACAAAATTCAGAATGCACTTTTGATGGTATTCATGGCTTCCTTACATGCATGTCCACTCAGCTACCAGCTTCCCAGATGAAAAGTTTATAATATATGTTAGGCTGTGCAGTACCACATACTCCTCTCTCAAATCTGTTGTGTCTCAGACCCAGTAAATAAACTTACAACCAGCAAGGGTATGTGCTGTTCAGCTATTTAACAGAGACCCAGATGCCTCTGTGAGAAAGTCACAATCATTCCACAGGCCCTCTTAAAACTTGGAATGTTGAAATGTTGACCACATTTCCATAGCAAGAGATGCTGGAAACCCATGACCCTGATGATAAGCATAATAATAATAATAACAATAACAATAAAGCAAGGTTTGAATTTTTATGAATGGATCTGTGATACTTCTAAAACCAAATACTAGATTTTAGAAGTATCAAGTACATACTTACTATGGAGGAAATCTATGACTTTTTTATTAACTACTCACAAAAAGTTCCTTCCAAATATGGAACTCATGACAGAGCTCTTCTTATATCATTTATATAAACGTGAGGAACCGTGATATAGATACCTGCCACAGGCTAATGCAGCCAAGGCTTTTGCCCCTCTTCAAGATGACCCTGCTGCCCTTAAAGCAGGCATTTACAATTTGTTTTTACCTTCCTAGTTTTTCTAGGACATGAGCAGTGGTTGCATCCCTTCAATAATCAAGGACCATGATCCCAATGACTATGTCCCAAGCGGACATCTGAGACAGTAAATCATAGTTGGGATGGCAAATGGGTGGGGAAGACCCAGACAGAGCAGGGAAGAGGATTAGAGAGCAGAAAAGAGGGTGGAGATTCTGACCTGATGAGAAATTCAGAATCTGCAAAACAGATGTGCCCTGACATGCCCAGCTTGATGGCATGGAGGGCACCTGTCTTAGTCATTACTGTGTTGTTGGGAAGAGACACCATGACCAGGGCAATTTATAGAAGAAAGCATTTAATTGGGGGCTTACTTACAGCTTCAAAGTGTTAGTCCTAGTCCATGTTCATTATGGCAGAGAGCATGGTGGCAGGCAGGCAGGCAGGCATGATCCTGGAGAGGTAACTAAAAGCTATATCCTGATCAGAGAGAGAGAGAGAGAGAGAGAGAGAGAGAGAGAGAGAGAGAGAGAGAGAGAGAGAGAGAGAGAGCGCTTCAGTGTCTACCCTCAGTAGCAAACCTCTAGCAAGGCCACACTAACTGAGGATCAGCCATCTAAACATATGAGCCCTGAGGGCCATTTTCATTCAAAACACCACAGCGCCAGAGTCCAGAACAGGGCTTGGAAATAGCAATGCCTGAGCATCATGGTGGGGATGGAGGGTGTGGGGGAGGCTAGCTCTCTCTCCTTCCTTCACAGTAGAGCACACCAATATTTTCAGACAGTGGATTCCTGGACAGAAGTGACCATACCATCATGTCAGCTCTAAGAATATCACGTTTGCTCTGGCAGCCCCTTGAGTACATAGAGTCAATTGGTTTTTGCCCCTCAGTGTGGTGATGAGGTGAACTGCTATCTGAGTGGTTCCCTGGAATTGGATCACACTCCCCATTCCCACTACACAGTCCCTGTGCTCCTGCTCTATTGATGAGAGGCCAAAGATGATGACTCTGACACTCAGCCCTTTGCTCCAGCTGTTGTTGGTGGCAGGAACAGAAGAGGTTCTGTGAAAGCCTGAGAACGGGCACCAAACCGTCAGTGAGTTTTGGCCAGGACTTCCCTTTTTATGCATGGCTGTGGGTGGCTGGTGAGAGGAACTGGGTGAATGGGACAGCCTCAAGCTACAGCCACTCAGCACCTGCTGCAGAGGGTCTTGGTGGGTCAGGAGTGGCTCCAGAAGGACACGGGCATTGGCCAAGGACTCAAGAATATACAGCCACCTCCATCATCTCCAGACCTACCCTGAGTTATGCCTCTCCTCGAGAAATAACTGCTGTTGTGTTGAACAATCTGTCTGGAGAGAATGACAATCCACACCTTATCGTGCACCTTACCAAACCATAAAGCCACTGCGTCACTGTGCTTTCCTGTGGACAGAGGAGCAGCCATCCTGCTGTGTTTCCTGCTTGGGCACAATGACATCTGCTGCCCCCGCCTGTGACGTGCAGCCCACCCCAGGTGTGGGAACATCCTGGCTACTTGCAGATTGTGGTTTGCCCATGAGTCAGAAGGATTGGGACAGTGCTTTGAGCAGAAGGATGGGCAAGTCACAAGACACATGTCAAAGATAAATTTGCATCATTGACAAGAAGTTTATTTTGAACATGCTGAGTCATAGTTACATCAAAGATCATACCCAGCTGTAGACACTAACAGCAAACCCCAGACCTGGGCACTTCATCTGGCAAAAAAATTTGGAAAATTTTGTAAACAGTTATTTTGAGCAAAACTACATTTGTATGTATTTATTTATTTTTGAGGCAGGGCTTGCTGTGTAGCCCAGGCTGGTCTAGAACATAGAACTTATTATATAGCCCAGGCTACCTTCAAACACAAGCTCTTCATGTCTGAGTCTTCCAAGTGCTTAAATGTTTGGTCATTGTTATCAATGTTATTTTCTGATGAAATTTTCCATAAAACCTCAAAAATGCGGAGAGAAGTGAAATCCTTACCTATGCAAACCTAGCAAAGAATGGCCCATACATTCTCTATGACGAGGAGGATGTACCAGAGGGCAAGGAAGGTCTAAGGTTGGTGGAGGGTGTACTCCCAATAACCTCAGAACAGACCAGCATCTGCTGTTTGAAGTTCCACACTATCCACGACGTTCCAGGCTTGCTGCAAAGAGGGAATGTCTTTCTAGGATCTCCAGGGAGTCATCTCAGGCATCTTTTCAGATGTTTGATTCCTGAATCCATCTTTGATTTTTTTGTTTGTTTGAGGGATGGGCTACCGATTTCCAGTGAGCGGTCCCCAGCCATGTAGGGTCCTCCTGAGGCCCAGGAGTCTAGTTGTTGGCTGAGGTGGAAAGAAAGGTTTTGGAGACATCAGGCTTTGTCACCCAGTGGGCTCCACTGGCACAGGGGCTCTGGATGAAACAGCCAGGCTTGGGTGGAACAGGGTTTCCTTCAGGCTGTGCAGCAGTTGGATCTCTCCATAGAGAACAACTCCAAAGTTCTCTCTCTATACACACCCACTGCCCACCTTCTCCTCCTCCCACACCCATCCGGGAAATTGGACCCAACTCAAGGAAGCCAGGCCCCTCAAAGTCCATTTCTCTTAGCAGCCAGGCTGTGTTATACCAATAGCTGGAGAAGCTGGGAAGCAGAAGAGCCATAAGTCTTCCAGCCAGGTGGGACCCTCATTGTACCCTTGGGGGATCACAGGCCTGACCCCAGGTATCTGACCCATCAGCCACTTGTCAAAGCCTTTGATCTGCTGATGATTCTTTCTTCCAATTCCCACAGACTTTAACAATTTTATTATATGTGTGTTGGGCTCTGTTTGGGGGACAAGTGAGGTGCATGAATCAGAATCATCCATTGTTTCTTCCTCTAGTTCACCCACATCTGTCACTCCAGTCTTCGAAGACACACTCAGTCCCCTGTCCTGACCATTTAAACACTTTCCTCCAGCCACAGCACAGGCTCTCATTTGGGGGGGGGGGGGGGCTTTTATGCCTTTCATTGTTATCCCTGACAGCAAGCTCAGACCATTTCTCCAAACCAGGAAGTTACAGAGAGTAAAGTGAAGGTGTCTGTCCCTCCTCCCTGAACCTGGGCTTCACTGGTAGCCCCTCCCCCAGGCCCCCAAAATCCCTCCCTCATTCTGAGCAACACCTTCTCAACCATAACCCAGGTCCTTCCTCTCTGGAGCCCCCTAGCACCAGCACAGCTGCCTGGCCTCCTCCCAATGCCCCACTAGAATTTCCAGAACCTTCCAGACTGAGTGACCCCCTTCTGACCCACTGACATTCCTCTGAGGTTGTTTCTGTCATATGAATCCCCCCTCCCCAGGAATTTATTTCCAGGAAAAAGAATTCCCTAAAGAAATGGTGTAAGTTCTCATATTGAACAATGAAAGCCAAATATTATTCCTGTTTGTTCTGATGTATGGAGCGGCATAGGCTCATTTGCATGAGTGGAGAGGCCAGAGGAGGATGTTGGGAGCCTTGCCCTTCGCTCTCTGCCCTATTCCTTTGTGTCAGGGTCTCTCTCTCTGCACTGGGAGCTAAGCTGACAGCCAGCAAACCATGGATGTCCTCCTCTCTCCACCAACTCTACATGGCTTGCTACCTAGGTGCTCAGGATTTGGACTCAGGTCCTCATGTTTGAGAAGCAAGAACTCTTAGCCACAACCCAACCTCTGAAGCCATATCTTAAATAATTACTTACTTTGGACAGAAAACAAGTATCATTTCTTCTTTCCTTATTTACATATTAATTCCAAGAAATGCAGAGCCATGGAGGTCATTTTCCAGTGAGTTTAAGTGCAGTAGTGGAAACACTAACACAGGCAAGAAGGATATCATATAAGCCACAGTGTTCTCCCTGCGGGTCCACCACCTTCAGTAAATACAAAAAAGGGTGTTGTAGTATGTTTTTCCCTGCCTGTTTGGGTCCGGAGATTTGTGACCTGGCATGCGTGTGGTGCCGGCGGTGTGGAGCCTGGTCTGTGCGCCCGCAGCTTTTGCCCCCCAAAAGAAATGAATCACACGCTTATATACTTTACACTGCTTGGCCCATATCTTAAGCACATTACTACCTAGCTCTTTCTTCTTAAATCAACCCATTTCCATGAATCTACCCACCACGTGGCTTGCAGCCCGTGGCTCACCTGGATTCCTACATGCTTCTTCTTCGGGGGACAGATGGCGACTAGTAAACTCCACCCCTTCTTCCTACCTGGCTGCCTCTGATTCTCCACCCACTTCTACAGTGCCCTGCATGGGCCCAAACAGTCTTTATTTATATCGTACAGAGAACATTCTACCACAAAAGGGGCAGATAGCGAATGTGGGAGGCCTCCCCAAACCTCTCCTGTCTTGTTGGCTGTTCAAGAAAAATGGAAGCTGAATGAAAATTCTTTCTTTCTAGCACCAAATCTACTTATGGGATGAAAACAGCCATTGTCAACATCCTTGAGCCCCAGTCTCACCATTGCCAACTGGCCAGCTGTGAGCCATGGGGAAGGATAGGATCAGTGTCTGAGCACCAAGTAGGCCAGCACCAGAAAGCTTCCTGAGCAAGCTTGACTGCCAGAGATCTCCTCACTCCTGGATAAAAAAGCAGGACCAGACGTCTCATTCCAAGTCAGTCTTGCTTATACAATGTCCACTGACTCAGCCCAAAGCACAGGGCATGGGCTAAGAATTGGTTCATGGTCCCTTATTGGCTTCTCTACCCTTCTGAAGATATTTCCACCCCAAGCCAAGAGCGGAGTTTGGGATGAGACTCCCTTTACCCTCATCCTTGGGAGTTTCTCTGCACTTCCACCTTTGGCCCTTTGGTTTGTCCTGTTTTTTTGTTTTTGAAATAGACTTTTGGGAGGGGACAGTACCTTCTTACTCAAGCCTTTGGCTCAGCTAGCACTAGTGTCTAGGACTAGATGATCTAGCCCTTCCTGTCTGGAAATTCCATGTCAACTTCATGCTGGACTGAATAGACACACATATGGATGAGTAAGGCTGGAAACTGGGTACATCTCAAAGATCTGATACCACCATAGCACAACAATATTTATTGCTAAGTCTTGTACCTATGGAGTTTATTTGCTATTATTCACTGATAGTGTGTGTGTGTGTGTGTGTGTGTGTGTGTGTGTATGTATGTGTGTACTTGAAAGTACCTGGGCCTGAAGAGATGGCTCAGAGTTTAAGAGCACCGACTGTTCTTCCAGAGGTCCTGAGTTCAATTCCCAGCAGCCACATGGTGGCTCACAACCATCTATCTTGAGATCTGATGCCCTCTTCTGGCACACAGGCATAGTAGAGGTAGAATGTTGTATACATAATAAATAAATATTTTTTTAAAAAAAGAAAGTCCCTTTATTTAATAACAATAAAGATTTTCTTAGGCTAAGGAAGAGACAGCTCAGTTGGTAAAGTGCTCAGACTTTCCATTTCTTTGTCCCTCTGTCTGCTGCATCCTATACACCTGGCTGTCTTTTAAGCAAACAGTGACCTTGAGGGAATATTGCTATGTGTGCTGACTGGCTGACTGGGCCCTTTCTCCTTCTCCTCTCTCTTGGGTATGGCCCGCCAATTTAGTTATCCTTTGGCATCTGAGAGCCCAAATATCCATCTGCACAGCACTGGCCAATGTCCTTTACCAGCAGGAAGCAGACTATCTCTGCACTAGAAACTGAGGATGGACATTTTCACTTACATCCAAAGCATGAAGAGTTTGTTAAAACAGAACCCTGGGTCCTAGTCTCAGACAGTGTGATCTGCAAAATCTAGGCAAGTCCCAGAGAAAGTGCATTTCAAAGAACTCCCTCAACAGGAGGAAAACCTTGTCTGGTACTGGGAACCTAGGTGCCATCTCAGGGCTAGTGAAGTTTTCATTCTTGGCCATCTGGTCAACCCTACACAAAGAGCCATAGACAACTGAGAAATGCTGAGAGCAGGAGAGAGAGTCTTCCGGGGACAGGTGTACCATTGGTTATCCAAAACCAAATGGCCAGCCCTAAAAACATATATGCAAGAAACATTGTACAGACTGAGCAGGTGGTGTTGATGCATTTAGAAATATATATGTATGTGCATATAGATGAATAACAACAACTAGTGGGGAAAAGAGGCCATGCATTTAAAATATCAAGGAAGAAGATAGAGCAGCGTTTGGAGGGGGAAATGATATAATTTTATCATAACCTCAAAAAACAAAAGAAGCAATAATAATAAAGAAGTTACCAAGTGATGCTGTCATTCTGGATTGAGGTACCATGTCTTGTTGAGCTTACTGGTCCAGGTACCATCCATTATGACGACCTGTTGATCCAGGTATCTTCCCTTAAGAAATACTGCTGTTCCAGGTTCTATCCCCTGAGAAACTCCACTGGTCCAGATACCAGACTGAAATATAAGTAGTCCAGGTACCACCTCCTAAGAAGCATCACTTGGAGACTGTTATAATGGCACACTTCTGCCTTATTCTGTGTTGCAAGTGGCAATAGGTGAATGGCACACTCCCTGTGAACCTGGACTGTGTCTCCCTGGGGTCCTTCAAGCCTAACAGTCTGTCACTGCAACATCTGGCATTGATCTGTGTTTTAGTCCCTCTCTGCCTAAAATGGAGTTAATCACATTTATTTCCATTTGGTGAGGACCACGCCAACTCTTGGCCAGAAGAGAACATTCAAAATTAAATAAACATGACTGTCTGAAGAATAAAGAGAGGAACGGCCAGAAAGACAAGGGCTGTAGACAGGAGGGATGAAAAAATGGAGAAATCAAGAGGAAATATGGGAAAGGAAAAATAGAGGGTTACAGTCTCTCAACATGCAAAGTGACCCCATCGCTAGCAGGTGGTCCACTTCTCAGCCAACAGAGAGGACACCGGGACCCTAATTTATTTCTGGGGGTAAATCATTGTCTTCTACCAGAAAACAAACAAATCACTGTCCAAGAAAAGTAACTGCCTGGTAAGGATTCTTCCTTTAAAGGGTCTTACTTAGTTCAGCAAGCAAGAGCTTTGTCCCGAGTACTAGCTACACTCTGGCTGTTCTACAGCCTCCAGGTGAGTCCTCTGCTCCAGGCTGGCCCTGCTTGGCCTATCCAAGCATCTTAAGTGGATGAATAAAGAAACAGATGATTTTGCATCCTCAGGGTGTGTGGCTCAAACACCTTTGTCCTTGAACTAGTTGAAAATGATCATTTGACAGGACAAGAGAGAGGCCAGGCTGGCTTTACAGGTGTCGGTGTTATAGATGGAGGCAGCAGCCAGCTATTCTGAGCAGCCTGATGCTGCTGCTATTGTTGCTGCCTGAGCTCCATGAGGTGGCCTGGCTTTCAAGTAAGCAGGGGCTAGAAGGAAAGTCAGTGTGTCTTCTGAAGGAAGCTGGCACCAGGCTGTCCACATCGGCCGTTTGTGAGCCCACTTACTTTTCGGTCATTCTTATTTGCTCAGAGTAAATGAATGTTTGCCTTCAAAGGTTTAAACCCTCCCTGAGATACTCTTTGTACTAGGCACAGGACTAAAGTCCTGGCTACTGCCAGGAGAATCACTGGGGCCAAGTCTGCATGCACGGTAGAGAGTTTAAGGCCAGCCTGAGTAACTTAGACCTTCTCTCAACATTTAAAGAATAAATACAAGGCTGGTCCTATGGCTAAGTGGTCAAACACTTGTGTAGCATGACAAGGCCCCAAGATTAGTCCCAGGTCTATATTCAAACAAAAAACAAACTTCTCTTTGTGAGGCAAGACAACTGTTTTCAACTTTGCAGACCTGAATATGTTCTTTTCAATAAACTCTGAGAGAAAAGGAAGGAAATGAGAAGTAGATACCTTCTTACTGAGGTGGCAAACCTGTGCATCACGATCCAGGATGAAGCAAAGCCCGTGGGCCCCTCTGGGTCCTCCAAAGACTGTCTTGCCTTCTGTATTGGATAGCTTTGTCTGTTTTTGAACTTTTTATCAATGGGAAAATTCAAGACATCTTGATTATCTTGAATTTGGTATTTATGAGACTTATGCTTAAGAATCTATGTCTCATTTGCTTATTTAATTTTCAATGCTAAGTATACCTTCACATACACACCCACATCACTGTTAATAGATATCTGAGTTATTTCCAGTCTTTGGTCAATATAGATACACGATCATATGTTTTATGTGTGTCTTTGAGTGCCCATATGCCTTTCAGTTGGGTATGTCCCTTGGAGTAGAATTCTGATTCATAGGATCCAAGTATGTGGTCAGCTGTTGAAAATTTTGTCAAATGGTTTTCTGCTGTGAAATATATTAGTTTAAGATATGTTACATTCGTTTATGCTGTGGAACATTTGTTTAATGATACAAAGATGTGTTGCATTCTTTATGTTGCATTTGTTTAACTCTGTGAAGCTGTGTTACTGTGCCTGCCTAAAACACCCCATAGGTCTAATAAAGAGCTGAACAGCCAACAGCAATGCAGGAGATTTATAGTGGGGCTGCCAGGGAAAGAGAATAAAGAAGAGAAGAGATCTAGAGAGAAGAGAAAGGAGCAACAAAAGGAAAAGGAGAGGAGAATGCCAGGGGCTGGCCAGCCACAATGGAGCAAGAAAGAAAGATAGGATAGAGAAAGGTAAAAATCCCACAGGCAAAACATAGAAACAAGCCAAGCTAAGACAGGCTATCTATAAGTAAGAATAAGTCTCCATGTATTTATTTGGGATCTGGGTGGTGGACCCCCAAAGAGTTGAAACAAACAAATAAATAAAACAAAACAAAACTCTACTATTCTCCACAGTGGTTGTACCAATGTCTGCTCCCTCCAGACACCCTTCCATGGTTGGCAGCTGCCATGGTTGGACACCATCATTTTCAGTGTGTGTTAGGCTTATTTCTCTGTACATTTGAGGGCAATTTTGGTGGCTTTAGAGTTGTAGTAGTAACCTGTGATTTTATTTTGCATTTTGCTATCCTTGCTTATTGGCTAACTGTAAACCTTTTTTGTGAAGAACTCATTCAAGCCGTGTGAGTGTGTGTGTGTGTGTGTGTGTGTGTGTGTGTGTGTGTACATGTGGAGGCTACAGGTTGACCTTGAGTGTTGTTTTTTGTTTGATGACCACCTTGCTTTTCCTCTCTCACAAGCCTGGAACATTTTCTTTCTACCTCCAGAGCTCTGGGATTGTGGTGGAAATGTTCTCTTATATGCTGTAAATAAAGGACTGTTTTGGCCTATGTAGAGCACTGTAGAAGTGGGTGGAGGATCAGAGCACAGGCAGGTAGAGAAGGGTGGAGTTAGTCAGTCTCCATCTGACCCCCGAAGAAGACAGACATGTAGAGGTACTGGCTCAGCCATGGGCTGAGCCACGTGGTGGGAAGATTAATGGAAATGGGTTGAATTAAGATGAAAGAGCTAGCTAGTAATGTGCTTAAGATATGGGCCAAACAGTATAAAGTATATAAGTGTCTGATTCATTTCTTTGGGGGACAAAAGCCGCAGCGGACCAGGTTCTAAACTGCCGCCACCGTGCCAGGTACAAAACTCCGGACCTAAAACGGGACAGGAAAAACTTACTACAACAGGGATTAGAAGCATCTATTACTATGCTTCTTCTCAGTATGGATTCTAGGAATTTAACTCACAATGTGCAACACACACTTCACACTCTGAGCTGTCTTCCTAGCCTCTCGCTCTGACGAACTATTCATGACATGGAAATTCTGCATACATTCTGTATAAAAAATTTTAGTTCTTTCTTCCTCTCTCCCTCCCTTTCCCCCCTCTCTCTTTCTCTCTCTCAGTGGGTGGTGGTTGCCTTTCCACCTGCTTAGCAGCAACGATGGATGTTCTCACTTTTCATCATGTCTTGATCATCTTCTTCTCTTTAGAACTTTCAGAGTACAGTTGAGAAAATTTTATTCCAAGGTCATGCAGTGACTGTCTTATATTATCTTTTATGCACTTACCCTTTAGCCAACTGTGTGTGTGGTGTGAGGTAATGCATGCCTGCAATCCAGGCACTCAGAAGATTGAGTCAGTTTACAAGTTTGAAGCTTGAGATGACACCATCCTCTCTCAAAACAAAACAAAACCACAAAAAAAAAACAACACAAAAAATCTTTTAGATTCATTTTCTTAAAACAGAAATATCTAGTCAACAGCAGAGTGTTTATAAAGACTATCATCTAGCCTATATTTTATGATACCTTAAGTTTTCAGATAGAAACCATTTCACTCTACAAATAAGCTAAAATCCTGTTACTGTGATATACAGGCCCTGCTCTAAACCAGTTTGAAGGAAATTGAACACAGACTCAATAAAATAATAAGTCTCTTAGCCCATGAATATTTATTTGGCTGTTTTAATTCTCTCAATAATAACTCTGTAGTCTGTAGTTTTCAATTAAATTAGGTTTATTACTCTGCACCTTCGATGCTATTAAGAATATTTAATTTTTTAAGTGTTCCAATTATATGTCAGTCATCTGAACCTGTTTGTCCCCTCCTTAAGCTGATTACTGACCCCCTGCAGAGCAGTTAATACAGCAGTTTGAGAACCAAAGTCATGAGCAAGGTCTTCTCTGGGTTATTTCTCTCTTCTGTTCAAATTGGATGGTTTGTATGTTTCTTTCACCAGTTTCACTGATGCTGGCTCCTGTCTTCCCCATCCTTCCAGCATGCATAGTCTTAGGAGGGTCTTGAACCTCTGCCTCTCTGTCTTTCAGTCATGTAATCTGCCTTTGGTTCTTTACATAATTCCTATCTCTTCTCTGGTATTTGTCCATTCACTTCAGTGAGCCCTGGGACAGCATTCTGATGTGACTGTGGTGGCTACCATAAAGTGTTTCTCAGCTAGCTTCATCATTGGACCTGTCTTCACATGGTGTCAGCAAGTCCTCATCCCTCATTTATTTCCATGGTTTTGGGCTAGAGAGATCTGGGTGTCAGAAGTCATCATCCCTCGTTCTGAGCTGGAGTGATGGCTCAGCAACATACTATTCTCCCGTATTTTCATTTCCATCCCTCATATGAGTGATGATCTGTAACTCTAGCTGCAGGGGATCTGAAACCTCTGGCCTCTGTAGTCACCTGTACTCATGTACACAGACCCACCCACATATATACAACATTCACACAGCTAAAAATAAGAAATAAATCTTTTAAAAGTTACCTGGTTCTTGGTACACTATGTGCTATTTCATTGTATTAGGAAACCCTGCCATTTGTGTTAAGAGACTCCTGTCTTATTTAATGAGACATACAGAATGAAGAAAGGTAAAAAACAAAACAAAGAAATCTTGGGGCAAAATGTAGATAAGTAGAAACAAGTTAAGTTAAAAGAGCTAGTGGGACAAGCCTAGGCTAAGGCCAAGCATTCATAACTAATAATAAGTCCCCATGTCTTTATTTGGGAGCTGGGTGGTAGCCCAAACTACAAGCAATGCTCAAATAAGGATGCTTGTTAAGATGTGGACCCCTTCGTTGTCCTGTCTGATCCCCCGTGTCTTTCAGTGAAGAAAGAGGAGATGTTGGGCTTCCTCTGAAGGAATGAATGAATCTTTGTTGGTTGGCTTTGGAAAGTGCCAGGCCTGGGTCATCTTCTGTTGGGGTGGTAAGACACCCTGTTGCCATGGTGTACCTGGAACCCTAAGATACCCAGTTCTCCCACCTTTTTTTTTTTTTAACTTTTAGCCTTCTTTGCTGTTTGTCTCTTGCATACTTTTCAGAATTTATCCTTGCCTTTAGCTGGGATGAAAGAAGACAGACAAATCTACATTAGCTTGTCTGAATCAGAAGCTCTTTCAGAAAGTAGTTCTAAAAATATGTATTTTTAATAATGTGTGTGTGTGCAAGTGTGCAACAGCCATATGTGTGTGGGAGCCCAAGGAGGCCAGAAGTGAGTGGCAGGGAGCTGTAGTAGTGAAGCCACTCGATATGGGTGCTGGAGACAACTTCTGTTCTTCACAGAAGCAGAAAGTGCTGGTATCTGCTGACTCAGTCCTCCAGCCCCACCAAGTCTTTCTTATTTAAATTTACATTTATTTCATTGTAATTATCGCTAAGTGAAAGAGATTGAGTGGGTAGTGAACACCGTGGCCACCTGCGGAAGTCAGATGTCCCCTTCCTCTGTGGGATCCGGGGATCAAAATCAAGTCATCGGTCTCCATGGTGAGCACTTTGACACACTGAGCCACCTTACCAGCCCATCACAAAAGTATTTTTTTCTTAGACGATTATATCTGTTTTATTTTGTTTTATTATGGAAAAAAAGTCATATTTTTTTATCCATGTATCCCCTTGTTCAGGTTCCCTTCCCCCTCCGTGCCTCCCAGTCACTCTCTCTTCTCCCCATCTCTTTATCTCCTCCCCAGCAAGTACAGGAGGTCTCAAGGTCCCAAGGTAGCTTAATTCAACATCCACTCCAGGCAGATGCACTTTCCTCCCCTCCACATCAAGACTGAGTCAGGTATTCCTCTGGAGGGAATGGGCTTCAAGGTGCCAGTCCAAGGTATTTCAGATCCCAAGCTGTTCAGTGGTTGTGGTTTGCAGCTTGGACATGCTTAGCTTTTTTTTTTTTTTAAAGCCCACTAATGAGTGAGTACATCCAAAATATTTTAAGAGAAGGAATTTAGCAAAATGTCAATCTCAAATACCATGTATTGACTTAAAGAAAGCTGTACTGGACAGGAAATAAAACTACAGTATTGCATGAATTCTACTTGGTATTATAATAAAAACCTGAAGCCAGATATTGGAGAAAAGCTAAAAGATCAGAGAGACGGAGAACAAACCACAGCCAGTTCTCACCCAGCCAACTCTTCAACCCTCTCTCCAAGCTTCCTGGTCCTCAGCTGACATAGAAAGTGATGGGGGGGGAGCTGGAAAGATGGCTCAGTGGTTAAGAGCACCGTCTGCTCTTCCAGAGGACCCGGGTTCGATTCCCAGCACCCACATGGCAGCTAACAACTGTCTGTAGTTCCAGTTCCAAGCAAACACCAAGGCAAATAAATAAATAAATAATAAATAAATAAAGTTTAAAAAAAAAAAAGTGACAGGGGAAGCTGAGCTTCCCTGTATCCCCATCCCTACTCCCAGCTATCTTACTTCCCAGTTCAACTTTCCTAGAGCTAGGATTAAAGGTGCATGCTACAATCACCTGGCTCTGTTAGGCCCTGAATTTACAGAGATCCAGAAGGATCTCTATGCCTCCTGAGTGACAGGATTAAAGGTGTGGGTCACCATTCCTTGACCTTCAGGGCTTGGCTCTGTGGGTTACTATGCCTTCTAATATGTCAGACTATTTTGACTAACTATATAATATATCCCCACACTGCAGACTGCTCAGGAGCTCAGAAGTCCCTTTCCATGACAGCTCCAATGCAGGACAGCACATTCCTTCTGACATAGCATTCTGCAGGTATGCCAGAGCTCTATGAACCTCCAGGGAAGAGCTAAATAGAAAACAACAGGGCTGATTGAATCTCTACGAGTGCCAGCAACAGCGCATGAACAGCTGGTAAACTCTTGACAAAAAGAACACAGAGGGGGGTGAGAGAAAGCCTGGTATACAAACAGGCACACATACAGCACACACCAGTTCAGGAAAGGAGACAGAAACCTACATCCAAAACAGGAAATATAGGAAATACCAACTGAGAGACTGCCACTTGTCACCTGCAAGCTGCCGGCCCGCCCTCTCCTATTTTAAGTCAGTGACGCACAGGCAATGCTTTCCTTTTCTGCACCTGAAAGAATGACTTCCATCCCGAACGAGTCCTTGTCAGAAATGATGGCGCTATTATTAGACCTGGACACATAGCATTTTTCCTTTATTCTAACCAATTGCTCCTTCAAGGAAACAGCTGTTTCTATGAACATTCCAACCGTGGCCCTGCCAAAGGGAACCTGATTTCCTAGGTAGCTTGCTAGTGTGGAGACTGTCACCAGGAGGCCCAAGATGGCTCCCTCCATCCAACCTGCTACAGTTGTACCCAATTATATCAGATTGCACCCATCTTCAGAAGGATGCCTAAGCCAAGGAATTCTTCTCTCACTAGTTTACTATCTCTGGAAGACACAAGAACACAGGGACTCTATTGCTTTGTAAGCTGTGTGTTTGGGTGCATTACTTCTCTGGCCTTTATATCCAATCTACATGTGGTAGTGTCTCCTTTATCTAGAAGAGATACATCTTAAGGCCTCCAATGGATGCTTAAAACCATGGATAGTGCTGATTACATCACATTTTTTGCTATACACAACAAGGATGATAAAGTTTAATTTATAAGTTAGAATTTAGGCACAGTAAGAGTGTAACAACAATAACAAAAAACATTTATAGCAATACAGTGTAAATAAACTGCCATCATCACTATTGTTCTTTAGGGGCCACTTCAACACAAGCGTTATGGTGTTATGACAGTCAATGTAGAAGCTATAAAATTACTAATGAGCATGAAACATATACAGTGTGGATACATGAACAAAGGGTGATTTACACCCCAGCAAGAAGAGGCGGGGCACAGAAGTCATAATGCTGCTTTGAACTGTGTATAATTTTATATTTTTGAATTGTTTATTTCTGGAATTCTACATTTAAGATTTTTGAGCTACAATTGACCATGGTGACTGAAATTATGGAATAGGGAACCATAGTTAAGGGAGACTACAGAAAACTAACTCAACTTGTATCTGTATGGGTTAAGTAAAAGCAAAGCCTCCATGGTGCTAACAGCAGAGTCTTCAATAAATCCTGGACACTATTGTTTTTATTATCTTTGCTATTATTATTATCAGAGTACTCAAAGCATTTTAAGTGTATTGTTTTCATTTGATCTTTTAAAAAATCTGTACATGCTTAACTCAGCCTTCATTCCAGCTTCTTAGAGGCATGTTTATTGTATGTTTTGTGTGCACATGTATACATGGCTGTTCATAAGTATGTATGTGTGTTATGTGGAGGTCAAGGGCAGATGTCAGGTGTCTTTCACTGTTTTTCTCCAGCCTCTCTTCCTCCTCCTCCTCCTCCTCCTCCTCCTCCTCCTCCTCCTCCTCCTCCTCCTTCTCTTCCTCCTCCAACAAAGTCTCTCACTAAACCTGGGCTCTCTGATTGGCTAGGCTGGCTGGTCAGCAGGCTCCAGATCTTCCTGATTCAATCTTCTACTCTCCCCGCACAGGATTATGCCTGGCTTCTCTCATAGGCACTGGAGGTCAGAACCCAGACCCTCATACTTGTGTGCTTGGTTGACTTTAGGAATTTTCTTCTCTAATCCTCCACTTTATTTACTGGGACAGCATCTTTTGCGGAACCAAATTCATCAAATCAGCTCGTCTACCTAGCCAGCTTGCCTCTGTCCCTTCCTCCTGTGTTCTGGGATTGGCCACCATGTGCTGGGAAACTCAAACTCTGGTCCATGTGCTTGTGTGACAAGAGTTTTTTTCTTGCTGAGCTGTCCACACAGCCCTGTCAATATTGTTTATGATCTTAGGTATATTCCACTTTGCTGAGTATTTCATGGGCCTTTAGAGGCTCTGCATTCTGCTGCTGTTGAACAGAATGTGCTAGGATAGGATTAGATGCCTGCCAGTTGGTGATGCCAGGCCTATGTTCTTCTTGATTTTGTCTCTGGTTTCTCGATGGTCTGAGTGTGAGGGCAATGGCAATCACGCCCTCACAATAATTGAAGAATTGTGTATTTCTTCCTTCAGTTTACTTTTTGCTTCATACCTATGAACCTCCCACGTTTGGTTCACAAGATAGTTATTTGCTGATGAATTAATTATTTATTACTTGATAATGTCTATCTTTGCCCATGGTAACTGAACTTGCTCTGTAGGGTGTTTTGATTTAGTGCACCCAATCATGCTTCTCTTTTATTAACAATGTTTTTAAAAATTATTTTTATTTTACAAACATTGGTGTTTTGCCAGCATGTATGTCTGTGTGAGGGTGTCAGATTCCCTGGAACTGGAGTTACAGACAGATGTGAGCTCCATGTGGGTGCTGGGAAGAGATCCAGTGCTTTTCACTGCTGAGCTGTTATTCCAGCCCCTTTTAACAGCTGTATGATGAATCCACTCCGTTTGTTGTTGATTGCTTAAGTGCATGAATTTGAAATGAGTTTCTTGGTAGCAGCATATAGTTGGGTCATCTTTTAATATTACTCTGCCAGTCTGCGTTTTAATGAGTATATTTAGACTGTTTACTTTCATGATAATTATTGATCCAGTAGGGCTAAGTCTGACATTTCCTTAAGGATTATGGTTGTTCTGTGTCTTACTGTTCTCTTTTGCTCTGGCCTATAGCTTAAATCCTAATTGGTCTTAATAATAAAAATCTAGAGCCAGATATCAGAGTAAATGCTAGAAGATCAGAGACACAGAGGAGCAGCCAGTCACATCTACCTCTAACCTCAACAATTCCTTAACCTGAGAGGGGGCCAGCAGCTGTCTCCTGCTGCCTTACATTCCTCTCTCTGCCCAGCCATATCACTTGAAAGTGCCCCCAGGCATGGCCATGTCCCTGGGTGACCAGGCCCCCACACGCAGAGCAGAGAGCTCTCCCAAGTTTAGGGATGTCCCTGCATGCTCCTAGGTGTGGCTGTTTGCCCACCCTCTCCCTTAAAAAGAAATAACATGTGGCAGTAGGTCCTTTGTTCTGCTTTCTCTTTTCCCTTTTTCTCTCCTTTCTTTCTTTCCTTCTTTTTCTCCCCCCCCCTCCCCTCGGATATCCAAACCCCCTAGATAAACTCTGTGTGGCACCTAGCAGTGAATGTTTCATGTCTCTCCCATGCACAAAACACTAACAGTCTCCACCTCCCTAATGCTGGAATTCAAGGTCTGAGCCTTCATTGCCTGGCTTGATTTCTCTTCTAGACTGGATCAAACTTGAGTAACCCAAGGTGGCCTTGAACTCCTGATCTTCCTGCTTCCTCTTCCCAAATGCTGGGATTAAAGGTGTGTGCCACTGCTGCCTGGCTTCTAAGGTTAAAACTAGTGGCTCTGCCCTCTGATCTTCAGCCAAACTTTGTTAGAGCATAAACAAAATATCACCACACTGGCCTTTCTGTAGGTTTCTTGATTTTTCCACCCAAGAGTTCTACTTGACTTCTTTATAATTTTTCTTAGAATGCCACTCTCTACTGTTTCCCTAACAATGTTCATGTTTGCAAATGCTGTTGCTGCGAAACCTGTCAGGAGGGAAGAGGCTGCTGGGCCTGGGTTTCTAAAGCTAGAGTACCTTCAGGAAGACTCAGGACTTCACTGCTGCTTTCTGTGGGTGACAGGCCACCCACTGAGGTCCCAACTGTAGACCAAATGTGATGGTGGTGGTGGTGTTGCTGCCTCAGAGTATCCAGACTGTCTGAAAGAACCTTGGGTTTTAAGAATGGGGGGCTGGGGGCTGGCGAGATGGCTCAGCAGTTAAAAGCACTGGTAGTTATTCTTCCAGCAGACCATTCTCAGCACCCACATGGTGGTTCACAACCATCCATGAGTTCAGTTCTAGGAGATCCACCACCTTCTTCCGGCCCCCGTGAGCACCAGGCATATACATGGTGCACATACACGCATGCTGGCAAAATATGCACATATATTAAAAGAAGTTAATTTAAAAGAAACTTAAAAACTAAAATGGGGGCTGAAGCCTCTGCCTGGGTCCCTGTTTTCTCTCCTTCCATGGATTTTGGCCATAGAGAACAGAATACCTTTGAGGATGCTCTGAGCCTTTTAGAGATTTCCACTGCAAAACTCTCCTGAGCCAGGCCAGGCTGAATGGGAAAGAAGAAGGATGGGCAGGACGGCACCAACCACTGGTTCCCAACCCCTGAGATTTCTTGTCTGCACATCTTTTCCTCCCAGCTCTCAAGCCCTTATCACTGTCTGAGGACCGATTTCTAGAACAACTATCTGTAGTTGGAGAAAGGTAGGAGAGATCCAGATGTCAGCACAGCCTATTCTTAGTGCCTGGGCATGTTTTGCTCCCTGGGTGATTTTACAGGAGAAATAAGATCACTGGAGCTTCTGTGATCCAAACTGCACCTTCTGCTCTCTCAGGAGGTACCAGCCCCCTGCATTCTGTGCACCTGCTCTGCACTGAGTCTACAGGATGCTGGATTCCTTTTGAAGAGCTAAGCAGATTATCACTTCTCTCTGGGACAGCAAGTTGATTGTTAGCAAAGTCGGCACTTGTCAGCATTTTCCCTGAGCTGTTCCCTTGCCTTGCCCGGCTCTTCAATAATGTTTTCCTTATTTTATCTAGAAGAAGGCAATCTTGGAGCGACTGGAGCTTTCTTAATTACAATTGCTTAGCTGTGCTAACAGAGACTTCTCATAGCTGGATTCTGCTTGTTTCTGTCTTGGACCCTTGCCTGGCTTGAGATGGGCTTTCAGCCCAGTGACTCACGGAAAGTGCTATATTAAAAACTTGGAGTTAGTGTTTTAAATCAACCAGCAAAGACATACTAGAAAAACACACTATGCCAGCTGCTAGCACCCCGTCCGTCCTCTGCTTTGAGAGGGAAATTCTGCCTCTTGTGCTTTCCCTTAACACACGGGTAACCTCCTTTTCTCTTTGATAACTGGAGGATAGGAAAAAAATTAGATTTGTTGAACAATTTTCAACCTCATAGGCAAAGATTTGAAAAGGTTGGCTGGATTTAACATGTCATACTACTTTTTTTTTTTTCTTTTCTGTGCCCTGTGTTACTTGTTCCTCTGATTTTAAAGACTTCCATGAAGTTAATTTATAAAATATTGAAATGCATAGGAAAAGCTATGTCTTTACCTGATTTAGGTTTATATAGGGATGATGATCATATATACGATGTGATAATAACAAAGTGTGCGCATACACACACCCGCACACCTGTGCACCCACTCACCAGACTTCAGGTCATTGCTCCTGACATCAGGTGCCTTCAGACTGCTGAGTCCTCTGAAGATAAACTGAATGTTCAAACATGAAGTAAGATGGTTGAAGGGAGACTTTATGTTTTCCATGTCCTGGACTCCTTTTATATCTGTGAACCTCACATACACTTTTTATTTATTTAGAAACATGTATATCCTTCTCTGGCTCTTTATATGAAGTTTATTGTTTGAAAACAGGGTAAAAGAGACGCTAATAACTTACCATATTCTATTATATATAGGAGCAATTTACTTTAAACTTACCAAGGGTTTAAATAACCCATCTCAGACCATCAGCCACTGTAGTAAACCTTTCCATTTATTATTTTAGTTTAAAAAAAAAAAATCTGGATAAGCACTTCGAATTGTCACTTTGACTTTGGTAAAAGTGAAAAATATGGCAAAATATGGGTGAGTGTAAATTACAGCAGGATTGGGAAATGAGTCCTCTGAGACCTGAGCAGAAGGTGTGATTAGCAGCGTGTACACAGAACTCACCCCGTCTCCCCATTCTGAAATTACTATTTGCCCTTCTGACTCACAGGACAGCTGAAGGAAGGGGAAAAAAATGAACCATAAAAACATAAAATAAGCCACTTACTTTTCCCTGTCTAATATTATTTATTAATAATCACAAACTGGCAGGCCAAGAAAGTGACTTTTCTCTTTCCTCCTTCCTTCCTTCCTTCCTTCCTTCCTTCCTTCCTTCCTTCCTTCCTTCTTAACCTACAAATGGTTAAAATGGAGAAGGATAGATTTGGTAGTTTCGAAACTCAGAAGACATAAACAAGGCTGTGTTCCTTCCCTTCCCAGGCATCTCAGTAAATAACCCCAGGCCATAGTCTGGGTCTCCTCTGCTCCTTTCAGGGCCAGGGTGTGGGGACTGCGGAGGCCGGGGCAAAGGTGGGGCTGGTCAGTGGGTAAAGGGAGTGGAGGACAGGAAGAGGAGGAGGGAGTCATCTGGTGAACCTCAGCTAGGGTACATGAGGTCACACACACACACACACACACAATGAAACTACGCTCAATAAAGACCGGAGGGAGGGAGGGAGGGAACAGGAGGGAGAGGAAGGGAGGGGGAGAAAGAAGAGAGGAAAAGAGAGAGACTCAGCAAAAAATAAAAAAGAAGAAAAGAAAATTATGTTCCCTGGTTTGATGTCAGCTCCCGAACTGGCTCTGAATTGCCCACAGCAGTATTGGGCCTCTGTCACTCAGCAGGCCAACAGTTTATCCAGCCAGCAAGATGCTGTCCCTTTACTAAGGCCATCCTAAAAACGGACTCCTTTTCTCTGGCCCCAAGAAACATTCCTCCTGCCCGCAGCTCCCAAGCAGGAGTTCCTACAGGTGCCCCCTCAGGCATTCCTGGAGCTCTGAGCTCTGACTGTGTTGTGTCTTCCAAGGTTGACACCCCTTGTGCTGGCTCCTCTGTGGTTTCTGTTTGCACTCTGCCTTCAGACTCCTGAGGCCGTATCCAGGCACTTTGGTATTGGTAGCTGAATACTGAATACACATGACCAACTGGAAGGCAGGCAGTCAGCTTCTGCCTGCCTCATAAGAGACCAACTTTCAGTTTAAAAGACACCAAGAGGATAGACCTGACAACCTGGATTCTATCCCCAAATCTGTTTAAACAAGCTGATATATGTGCCACTGGGTTTTCTTTCTGTGACTAGGTTTTCTTCTTGTAACATGCACGCACAGCAGGTTGTTTATAGACCAGGAAAATATTGAGCTCCAAAGACACTAAGATTCATTGTCCTCTTGAGCACAGATGTGACAACCAGGTCAGTCACAACCAAATGGTCAAAGATAATAGTTGAGTAACAACCTTCGCAGATTCTGAGGCATCTTCCAAATTGGGAAGAGTCTACTCTCCACTCCCTTACTTGCTAGAAGTTGTTGGGAGGAAGTGAGTGGAGTAAGCGCTATAGATGTTATAGATGTTTTTGTTTCTTCTCTCATTTAGAGATTGTCCATGACTTTGGAGAAGAGAAGAGAGAGGAAGCCAATGGAGGAACATCTGGGCATGTGGATGGAGTCAGAGTAGGGAATTTTGTCTCCTGGAGCAGAGCCCAGATCCTCCCCTAGAACAGCAGGGTCCTGGCAGGAAGCAGGGTATACCAGCCAACATCTGAGAAGAGCATGAGGCAGACTTGCCAGGTTGAGCAGAGTGTTGCTCCAAAGGCGACTTCAGATCGAGGAATGTAGAAAATCCCAGCAAATCCCCCAAACCACAATGATGGAACCAGGTACAAGAACACCAATCAGCCAAAGTTCTTGTGAGCAAAAGGAACAGCTCACAGGGCAATGTGTGATGCTCTGTGGAGGAATCCCTGGGGTCAAAGGGGACTCTGGATTACTAGCTTGAGAACCAAGGTCAGCCTAGGACAGAACCCTTCACGGTCATCTATCTTTACCACACTGCTCATCAGATCAGCACAGCTGGGACAGGGAGGGAACTCTGTGGACATCTTTCCTATTCAGGGACAAAGGCACCTGGATAAACATTCATGGATCCACCAGGAGAAAAAGAACTGAGAAAGTATGTCAGACTAGGGGAGGAAAAGGCTGTGGGTTCTGGGCTGTTGAAACAGTGACCCGTGCCTGGGAGGTGATCAAGACTGTCATGTACAACTATAATAAGTGACCAGACAAAAATCTGTTTCTGAGAAGGATAAGCAAATATAACGTTCAGCCCAGCAGGTCAGCTGGGCAGAGTGGAAAGGTGACCCCAAGGTCAGTTACCAGATGTGAACAACCTATTTGAATACCTGGATGACATCAAAGGGTAAAGTCAAGGCCAATTAATTACCAGCTCTTAGCATGTGAAGTGCAGTGTAGATGTCAGACGAGAATGCCCAGGGACGCAGGATTGTGCAGGACTGTGCTTTCTGTCCACCCTGGGCAGCTCTGGCAGGTGCTGTGTGTGAAGGGCTGGCTGAACCCCAGCCAAGGGAGAAGAGGGATCCCTCTGATAGAAACAGATAGCAGGAAGCCTCCTCTTTGAGAAAGCAAATCTCTCCCTATTCAGCCAGCCTTAGTACCAGTTCTAAAGAGCATCAGCATCACCATCAGCTGGATGCCGGCTGACGGCCTGGATTTAGCTACTTCTCATGAACAGCCCTGAATGGAACTGTAATCATAGCAGCAGGTCTTTAGACTGCTTGGTGGGAATCCTTTGGGAGAAGATCCTCCAAGACAAAGAGTCTTTTTTGCAGGAAGGTTGTGAGTTTTAGCCTATACCCAAAAGTGAAAAGAGCAGAGGGGGGTGGAGTGCTTGCTATGGAGGCAGGGAGACCTGGGTTTGGAACGCCAGTGTGTTTAAATCTGTTTAAGTAAGTTATCTCTACAACATAACCTCAAGGTTTTTCAACAATGTGTGCATATGATATCAGTGTTAACTATGACTGTGTCCTTACAATAGCTCCAGAGAGATCCCGTTGTCACACTCTGTGGATGAGGAACTAAGGATGAGATTCTAAAGTTTCTTGGTATTAACTTGGAAGAAAGGATTTAAGGAGTGGACTAAGAGCTGAGCTGGAAATCCCAGACTCTGGCTAAGTAGTAGTGACTAATCCCAAGTGATCTGTGTGAGGGACAGAGAGGAGATACCCAGGATGGAAGATGTCCTGCACAAGATGGCAGCTCCCAACCTCCACACTTCAGGCAAGCATGTCTAAATCATACGAAAAAGATGTAGGATTTGGGGAAATGATCAGAAGGGGCCTCAACTCCTAAAATTGCACCAAAGCCCAGGATGAACACAGACTTAGACAAGATCTCTGTACCAGAAAGTTTTAAAGCTGGTTGGTCAATAGACCATAAAGGTTCAAGGCTTTGCATGGGAAATGCTAAAATGCAAATGTTGACAATAAGGAGTCAGAGATGCACAATGGCAACCTAGCTTCCTCCTTATCTAGTTAAAGAATTGTTCAGAACATGGAGAGATGGAGAGCTATACACAGATGGTGTATGTATGACTAGTCCCAGCTACCTGAGAGGCTGAGGCAGGGGCATTGTAAATTCTAGCCCTGTCTTAAAAGAAAAAAGAGCAGAGGGCTGGGGGATGGAGTGATTGCTGCGTAAACACGAAGGTCTCAGTTTGAATCCCTGTCACCCACATAAAAAAGAGAAGTATAGGGAGCACACACCTGTGACTCTAGTACTGGGGCGGGGGAAAGAGTGGGGAGGATCTCTGGGGCTCGAATAGCTGGAAAATAGTGAGTTCCAGGTTCTGTGAGACCTGTCTCAAGGGAATTAGGTGGAGCTTGACAGAAAAGGACACTCGATGTTCTCTTCTACTTTCTGTGAGTGCATAGGCACACAGATTTGCATGCAAACACACACATACACAGACACAGACACACACACACACACACACACACACACACACACACACACACACGAAACTGTAGGTGATGGGAAATGAGCAAAGGGGATACTCAGGTCCTGGGAGTGGCAATAAGTGACCAGCCTGGCTACATATAAAAACTGCTCTTAGATCTAGAATGATTAAACAGTAGGTAGTCCACTCCTTGAAAAATTGTCAAAATTGTGTGAGTTTTATAAAAAAACAGATTAATTGATGGAAATTCTTAGACTGTTCTAGCCTTAATAGCCATGTAGATTGAAAACATTTAAAAAAAAAAATAGAGGACCACTTGGGTTTGGTATATTCAAACTTGAATCTTTTATAACAGATTAATTAAACAAGATATAACTGATTAAACAATTTGTTCAAGGCAGTAGACAAAGTTTTTCAAAATATTCTCACTTTTGAAATGGACAAATATGAGTAAGGTGAAATAAGATAAAAAGGGATTCCCAGCTAATTGAAAAAAAAAATAATGCCTGGATAGAATGCTAACTGTTCTGAAGTTGTGTAACAGAGACTCTTAGATGTGTGTTAGGGACCTTGGTCTTGAGCAGACCATGGTGGTCTTGGCAGGCTCAGGTGAGTCAGGCATGTGACTTCACAGGACACGGTTGGGTGTGACAGTAGTGCTGTTTTTACCCATCAGCTGCTGCTCAGCTCTGGTCATGTGCACTGGTTTTAGAAGCACAGACCCTGTTATCACTCAACTCAGCTCCCCACTGTAGTCTTGTGACTTTGGTCAAGTCACCTCACCAACCTGAGCTTCAGTTTTTCACTGTGAATTTGATGTTCAAAGATGTAAATAACGATATAGAAAGCATCGGTATCATATTTGAGGATGCCTGGATGCTGAGAAAGACAATCAGTGAACCACCAGACTATGACTGACTCGAACTGGTTTTAACAGGATAAAATGGGAAGCCCCAACCAACACCAATAATCATTCAGTTGTAATGTTTGTTAATAAAAATACTGAGAATTTAAAAATGCAACCAAAAAGGATGTACTGGTTCAGGCATGGACAGGTGGGTGTCTGCCTTTGTGTAAACAAACAAACAAACAAACAAACAAAAACCCCTCAAATATTTAACAAGGACATTGTAGACACTAAGACTCCAACATGCTCTAAGCACTAGGAGTTATGGGACAGGTGGAATTCTCTGACACCTGGGGATGTAAATGGGAATTATACTGCAAGATGAGAAGCCTTAAACCAAACTCTGAATGGCGAACACAGTTATACAGAAGTGGAAATTTAGAGCAATTGTCTAGCCCTAAGAACAAAAACCATCCTATGATTTAGATGCCATGGACTTGATAGCATTCAGTAATAGGGGGTAAGTTCTAAAAGTTAATGTTTCTATTGGTTGTGATCCTCAAAGTCTCTGTTCAGGCATCAGACACGACATACCTGGATGATAAGACTCTTTCAGGTAACAAGTATGTCAGAACAGATAAAGAGTGTGGGCATGCTGTTCAGTGTCCTTCTGAACAGTTTTTTGGGGAAAATTGCCAATAACTTGTGGACAGAATAAAGGATTAAATGTAGAAAACAAATCCCTTTTTCAAATTAAGGACAGGAATGAACACTTATCCTTACACAGAAGGGATGCCAATATCCTAAGTGTCAGAATAATGGGGACAAGCTGAGTAAGATGATTCATGACTGCAGTGTCAGAGCCCGGGACAAAGAGGCAGGAGGAATATGCAAAATTAACTTCTCAGACCTGGACAACATAATAAAATTAAAAGTTAAGAAGAAAACTGAAGAATATATGTGATAGACAGACAGACACACACGTACACACAAGGATACAGACATTGAAAATAAGGGAGAGGTAGTAGAAAAACCAATACAAATGTTTTATAAAACATGGAAATATGTTCAAACTCATATGCAACCAAAAACATTAAATAAAAATAGTAAAACAGCACATCTCTCAGAATGGTCTTCATGGCCTCTTTTTGTGATACCATCACGGAATATTGGAGGTAGAGTGCTTTCTAAAGAAAAAGGGTTTTTATTTTTAGTTCACAGTTTGACTGGTCAAGAGCAGGGCATCAGCACTGGCTCTGGTGAGGGTTAGGGTCACATGACATACGGTGTTGAAAGTGGTGAGTACAAAGGATTCAAAGAAAGGCCCAGGTTCCCATCTAGCAGCCTGTCCTAACAAGCGTTGATGGAGTCACATAAGACCTGAGATGGTCTCCTGAGTCAGAATAGGGTGCTCTGTATCCTAACACACTTCCAGTCCTAATTGCCTCCCACTAGACTCCACCCCTACACCTCCACACTAAACTTCTAGCACATGAACCTTTGGGCCTAAACCACAACCAAACTGTAGCTATATGTTTACTATAGAAGACAGCAAGTACATGGGTTCAGGGACATGGACCACAATAGGTGGGAACATTTCTTACACACACTGGGCCTCTTCCTGTACTAGCTGTGGAATCAAGTCCAGACTTCATTCACCATTGGCTTCCTTGCCTTTTTACTGAATGAAAACATAATTCTTGCTTATAGAACTGTTAAGAGGGCTGGCTGAGATTTTTAAATCAGGGTATTGCTTCAAAAAATTTGTGTGTGTGTTTGTGTAGTTACAAGCAGTTGATCACAATACATTTGTAAAATAAAGTATACTTTTAAATTTTGGGGGTTCTTTTGGGAGAGGAGGTTGAGACAAGGTATCATATAACTGAGGCTGGCCTAGAACGTTCTATGAAGCCAATGGTAACCTTAAATTTCTGATCCTCTTCCTTTTATCTCCCCAGTGGTAGGTTTATAGATGTATAACATCATGCTTGGCTTATGTAGTCCAAGAGATTGGATCATGGATAGGGGCGGGTACCATGAATACTAGGCCATTATTCTACCTCCCTGGACCCACTTAACCCCTACATAGGGAAAGAAAACAGAAGTTAATTGAAAAAATTCTTTTGACTGGGCAGTGGTGGCACATGCCTTTAATCTCAGCACTCAGGAAGCAAAGGCAGATGGATCTTTATGAGTTCCAGCCCAGCCTGGGCTACAGAGTGAGTTCCAGAACAGCCAGGGCTATTACACAGAGAAATCTTGTCTTGAAAAACAAACAAACAAACAATCTTTCTTTCTGGTAGTTGTCTGTAGTGATGGGCTTACATGTTAAATTCTTCTTTGGGGAAAAATAAAGACAAAAACATCAAGAAAATGGCCCTAGGACCAGAGAGGTGGCTCAGCTGTTAAGAGTACTTGCTGTTCTTGGAGAAGACTGGCATTCCATTCCCAGCATCCACATTCTGATGGCTCCCAATTGCCTGTACCTCTGGTGCCCTTCACAGGTACCCAGATTCACGTGCATGTACTTAATATATGTACATGCAATACGGGCACATATACACACACATAAATAAAATATATTTTAAAAAAATAGAACTGATGTCAAACAAAGACAAAGCAGAGCACTCCAGTGTGTACTGAGAGTCACAGTGGCCTCTTATGCTGTTGGAAGCCCCATGGTACCCAAAGTGGTAAGAGGAAATGATTATGTCACCCTGGGCCAGATGTGGCTCTTCAGGAGCTATGGCACCTGTCCACACATGGATGGGTGTCAGGTTCCAGAGAGTCAGCCTTATTTAAAAAAAAAAAAAAAAAAAAAAAAAAAAAAAAAAAAAAAAAAAAAAAAAAAAAAAAAAAAAAAAAAAAAAAAAAAAAAAAAAAAAAAAAGCATATCTCCTTCTCTCCCTGACAAGACCTTTAGGAAGAAAACTAGGGTATCCAGATGACTTGGGTCTCAGGGGAGATTCAAGGCTTCCGGTGGGTAACAACAGACAACATCCTGCCTTTCCCAGAGGCCCATGGAGAAAGAAGGCTTCTGCCCACCCCTGAGATTTGGGCTCCCTCCTCCTTCCTCCCTTCTTTCTGTCACCCTCCTGAGTTAGGTCGTTTGGTTGGAACTTTTTCATGAAGAGAAAGCAGCAGGAACACTTCTGTTCAAACAGCAGGGACTAGCCACAGGGAGCAGATGAGGGGAAGCAAGGCCTAGCATCACAGGGGACTGAGGAGAAGGCTCCAGAGGTAAGAGTGCATCCTGCTCTTCCAGAGGACCTAGATTTGGTTCCCAGTTGTGGGCAGCTCACAACTGTTTGTGAGTCCAGCGCCCGAAGATCTAATGCCCTCTCCTGGCCTCCACAGGCACCTACATTCAAGTGCATGAGCATCTTTCTCTCTTTCTCCTTTCATTCAGCCATTTATCTTTCCCTCTCTCAAAAATAAATCACTTACTTTTAAAAAAAAATAATAAAATGGAAAGCTAGGTATACAAAGAATGTGGATTTTTCTGAACAGAGGAGCAGTTCCTACAAGTTAAACCATCTATAAGAATGTCACTTCCCAATCTGGGGTTTTAAGCCTAGATATTACATGTATTCATCAAAAAGCACCCTTGTTCCTCAGAAGAGAAAGCCCAGAGAAGAGCCAAGCACATTCAAGGGTGGGGATCAAGGTGATATTGGGAGTCAAGGAGCAGAAGTGGACTGGTAGAGGGGGAACAGGAGGAAAGAAGAGTACAAACCACGAGCCTTTCATCTTGTAGGGAGGAATATTTTTATATGAACACAGAAAGTACAAAACTGAAAAGGAGAAAAACCAATCAAATTAATTGTATTTTAAAAAATGAAACTTTAGGGCTGGAAAGATAGTTCAGTTCAAGTCCAGGGTGAAGAGCAAAGCTCAGAAACCAAGTTCCCATTTGTGTGTCAGTGGGTGTGGTGGCCCGCCTGTCACCTCAGCTCTGGGAACAAGCTGGCTTAACTAGCCTGCCTGTGATGAAGACATTGAGTTCGGAGAGAGACCTTGCCTCAGGAGAGCAAAGGATGAAGGTTTAATTTGAGGGATTGGAGTCCATCATGGAAGGAAGGAGAGGCAGAGATCACAGACAGCCGGAACTCCCCACATGAGAACAAACCAGAAGGCAGGCAGCAGGAAATGCCAACATCTCTCCCTTCCTCTTTTTTTCTTTTAATTTAGTCTGGCTTCCCAGTCCGTGGGATGGTGTCACCTACAAACAGGCGGGGTCTTCCCTCCATTAACCCTCTCTGGAATCACCTTCAGAGACACCCCACATCCACTCATGTTGACATTGAAGATTAGTCAGCACAGACCTCACAATCAAAACTCCCATAAACACACACAAGTCCACCTGCAAAAGTTATTTAAAATCACTATCTCTGACAACCGGCAAAATCCCTACCTTAAAGGTAGAAATACATCAATTAAAAATAAACCACCAACAACCTAGTCATCCCATGCAAACCCAGGCAAAGAAAGTGAGCTGACGAGATGTGAAGGCGGGGTCTCCTGGCATCTGAGGTGCAGAGACTGAAATACAATAGCACATGCATTTGAAGAGACGCTCAGCACCAAAGAATGGAAGGACAAGGCAACTGAAATCTAAACCAAGTTATCACCCCTCACCCTTGGGACTGTCACATTTTTCTTACATTCTGTATCTGAAATACGTCTGGAAACAGCATCCTTCAACCTGCGGCTTCCTTGTTAAATAGAGCAATCGTGGCAGAGTGTGATTTGACAGTTTTCTATCAAAACAAAGGCTTCTCCCCTACCTGAGAGTCCCGCCTCTGAGAACTCACAGAAAGGCATGCTCAAGCAGGTGGGAACCGTGTGCACCCAGAAAACTTTTAGGCAACATTGCTTGTATTCACTGGAGACTAAACACAGCCTCGAATGTCCGACATTCGGCAACTGGTTAAATAAACACTGGCCTAGCTCACCACGCTTTATGCAACAAACGAAAGTGTCCTACCTTACGTGTGCCAAAAATAGTTCCATTGAATCCTGGGAAATCCAATGGCAGATCTTCAAGAGAGAGGCAGGGGCCAGCAAAGTGGTTCAGAGGATAGAAGGGCTTGTCACAAAAACCTGGGGATCTGAGTTCGAGGCCCCAGATCCATTTAAAGGTAGAAGGAAGAAAAATAATTTCACAAAATCTTCCACTGACTTCTACATGTGCACTGTGGCGTGTGGTCCCCTTCCCCCATTCATACGTACACAAACACACTTCGAAACAACAGAGGCAGGAGGAGCCCTTCTCGGAGCATTGGTTTGGATCTTTTATTGGAACAGTGTACACAAGTTATCTATTAAAATATATTTTAAAATATAAAACATAAAGCCCATATCCTTTTCCTTCAGGGCCAGGCAGATTCTTTTTTTTTTTTTTTTTTAAAAAAACTTTATTTATTTATTTGCCTTGGTGTTTGCCTGGAACTGGAACTACAGACAGTTGTGAGCTGCCATGTGGGTGCTGGGAATCGAACCCAGGTCCTCTGGAAGAGCAGACGGTGCTCTTAACCGCTGAGCCATCTCTCCAGCCCCCAGCCAGGCAGATTCTAAAGGCAAGTAATTAAACATTCAAGCACATTCTATCCACTTAGACTCCTGGCGGGTCATACTCCTGGGTGGTTGCCCCAGGGGTGGGGACAATGGAGAAGGCCTTCTCTGTGGTGCTGGAGCCACACCTCAGCCCTGTACTAACTAAGCACGCATTAGCAATCCTGCAGCTTACTCTACATCCTCTTAGGGAGATGCAGAGGAGAGTATGCATTAAAACCTGAACTAACCAAAATGTGCCAGCTGCTCGGTTAGCCTCAGGACTCGGAGGTGTTAATTGATGATAAATGCGTTTATGACCAGGACTCTTTTCACAGCTCGGGGTCATCTCATTCTACTTCTCAGTTCAGGTCAAAAATAAAAACCCCACCATTTGGCTTTCTTGCCCCCACTCCAGTTAAAAAGCAGCACCCACAGAGGCCAGGCTGGAGAGAGGATGAACCTGCTGTGGTCCCGACAGCTTGTGTCAGCCATTGTGGCTTTGAGCTCTGTTACAACGCCAACATACTCAGCTGCTGGCCTCTGAATCTGCCTTTGGACTCCAGAGCACTTGTGGGTGACTGCGGTGTGCCAAGCCCCAAGCAGGATGGGCTTGGCACACCCTCTCTAGTTCTCCAGCAGAAGCCTAGAATGAAGAACAGGGCCATTCGGGGTTTCATGGAGGGGTTGGCTGATCAAGCTTCCAGCTGTCATCCTGTGAAGGATGTGGCAGAGAGGCTGTCAGGGGCCTGGCCAGCTGCCTGTGGGTGTCAACAGTAAATTCCCTTGCCCCTGGGCTCAAGCACCAGCTTTTCTGGCCTTCTTGTGCTAGTTGGTCATCAATGTTTCTTCCTTGTCCAACTTCCTGGGGGTAGGGGATGGGGTGGGGTCAGGAGGCAGGCAGTGGTCAGAAGCCTGAGCTGAGAGCTGGCCCTGTTCTGCAGAGGCCTGAGGAGCCGGGAGGCAGGAAAACAGTAGAGGAAATTCCAGAGTTGAACACACAAAAGGCTGTGGGGAAAGACGTGGCCTGTAGTTCACCTGAGCCTCATTCAGCCAGGACAGCACACTCACTCCCTTACATGGAAGGGGAGGATACTAGGTTAATGACCCATAAAAGGTCAGCAGAGACTCACCTCAGTCCATCTCTCTCTTTTGTCTTGGAGCTGGGCCACAGGGGAGACACAACACACCTCTGGACCTCCTGTGTCTCCACTTTATTAGACATTCTCCATCTCCATAACCATTCACATGTCTGAACAGTTTGTTGCAAAGAGGAGGTCCAAGAACCTGGACACTCCAGCATGTACCCTCTAGACCCACATCAGCCATTGACAGACACACAGATGCAGTCTCTTGGTCACTTTTCTGTTGCTGTGACAGAACACCATGACCAAGGCAGTTTATAGAAGAAAGTTTTTGACTGGGATTACAGATGCAGAGGGCAAGAGCCTGTGGTGATGAAACAAAGACATAGCAACAGGAAGAGTCCAGAGCTCACAGCTTGATCTGCAAACAGGAAGCAGAGAGCTCTCTGGAAAGGGTGAGCATTTTGAAGCCACAAAGCTCACCCTCCAAAGCACATGTCATCCATCAAGGCCACACATCCTAATCCTTCCCAAACAATTCCACCGAATGGGGACCAAACATACAAACATTAATCCTAAACAGTTTCTCAGACTTTTACAAGATGAACTATTCACTTGACACAGTAGTGCATCCTTTTTATCCCAGCCTTGAAGAAGCAGAGGCAAAGGGTCCTATGAGTTTAAGAAGCTCTACATAGTGAGTTCTAGAAGAGTTGGGGATACATAGTGAGACTCGGTCTCAAAAGGAAGAAAAGGGGATGAGAGAAAGAATGAGAAAAGATGAGCTACTAACAAATTCTGGGAGGCCTGAGATGGTTCTAATGTGTCACTGGGGACTTTGTGTATGGCTGTTCTTGTGTGTGTGTGTGTGTGTGTGTGTGTGTGTGTGTGTGTGTGTGTGTGTTCACTTACAAATGCATGTATAAACATCTCTGAGTACTCACGTGTTAAGAGGTGTGCACACATTTGAACCTCAAGCAAATGACAGCATTAGCTGTGCATGTCACTCATGGTCTGAAAATGGACCAGTACTCCAACTTTTAGACAGCGAAAGACCAGGAGGAAAAAGCTGCTGGTCGTGTAAGATCAAACATGTGGGTACCCAGAGTGGCCATCTGCCTGATGCAGAGGTGTCACCGGTGTGTTGCAGATCTCTCAGTGGACATGAGAGACAGCTTTCCGTTGTCCTGGGATTCTGTGGGCATTTGGTTTGGACTGGATTCCTGGCTCAGAATGAGTGGCGGTGTGTGTGGGGGGGTGTCACTGGCTTTGGCTGGCCAGAGAGCAGCTTTCAGCATTTTTTGGTTAAGCCCAGAAGAGAGAAGGCTTTCTGAAAGGAAGGAGAGTGGGGTGGGTAGTTAAAAGGGACCTGGGAGAAGCCTCAAGAAACATATGCAGAGTCAAAGTACAGAACACTCAGCTCATGGAATTGCTTCTTTCCTGGAGGCTAAAATTAATGGGCAGGTAGCCAGCAGCCACATTAGGATACGAAATGTAATCTGTTTATAAGTTTACAAACTGCCTCTCATTGGTGCAGAGCGTGTAGAGGGCATCACTGCCCATGGTGATGGGGGGCCCTTGCCTGCTGTCCATGGCAAGCTCACCCAAGCTGGCAGGTCACCGTGTGTGGAGTCCAGCCTCCCGCACACCTCCTTGCTCAGCCATCTATATCCTTCTGGAGCAGATAAACACGTTACCAAAGACGACAGCTGGAGTGGCTGAGCGCCAACCCCAGCTGCTTCTCCCTCCACTGCTGCTGCCGGAGGGCAGCTACAGAAGCAGAGAAGCAAACTGACCTCTGCAGGTTGGGAGGCACCCCACAGGTCACATAACTCACTGATACAGGAAGTTGGGTCTCCAACACCAATATCCTCCTTTGGGGCCTGGCCTGAACAAGGCAGCAACCTGGGCAGCTGCAGGCCACCTCTGCCCCGAAGGCATTGTTCTTGCAGTGTTGGCTTCCCCATGTCACTGCATCTTGCTTTCCAGAACAATGGTGAATGAAAACAGCAGCCAGTACTTATTAGGCATTTGCTGTGGGCCTGATAGCGTCTAAGCCCTTCACATGTTTGTCTCAGTGTTATTTACCTAGCAATCTCCAGGGAGATGTTAGTCACCATTTTGTAAATGTGGAAATGGGAGTGTAGAGGGCTCCAACAATATATCCAAACTCTCAGTGTGAGTCCGTAGAGTCTGGATTTGAGCCCAGGCTTTTCCAGCTCCAGAATCAAAGCAGCTATCATGCCCAACACTTTCCTCCAACCCTGACCCCTATGCCTTCCATATGGAGGTCCACAGCCTGAATCCTTCCCAGCATCCCAATCCCAGAACTGACACTGGACTGTCTTCTCCCCCATTTCTTTCTTAGAAATTAAGGAAAAGATTGACTCTAGAGCCTTCTTCAGACCTCTTCAAACTGATTCCCAGATGACACTCTTCCCCTTATTCAAATAATAACCTGTAACAAAAAGGAAGGGGAAATTGGAGCCACACAAATCTAATTTACCATTCTGTGATCACCTCTCACCAACTTTGGGCCACCTGCTCATCCTTTCTAAATCTGCAGTGTCCCCTCTAGAAGCAGATAGTGCTAAACCACCCACCACTGTGGTGGAGATACTCTGAGAACTGAATGAGGTAAGCTAGGCCTGGTGGTTGAGACCTGGAATCAGCTACTCAGAAGGCTGAGGCAGGGGGAGCTGAATAAGCTCAGGGCTTGCCTGGGCTATAAGCTAGCCTGGCAGCTCCTTGGTCCCCAGTACTAGAGAAGGTTAAATAAGGTAAGACCTAAAGAATGGCTGGGTCTGGGTTTGCACATAACCCGCAGTTCTGATGAGGATGTGGTGGTAACAGTGGTTTAGCTCAGAAAACGTATGGGCTGATTAGCTATCACCAAGCTCTTAGTTACAGAAAGAGAACTCCCAAGAGTCTCTGGCTCCAAGAGATTTGGCCTACAGACTTGGAGATCTAGGGGCCACATGTGACTGTGTGTTTCTAACTCTACTGCCAGAGAGGTGTAATGAAAAGTGTGTGTGTGTGTGTGTGTGTGTGTGTGTGTGTGTGTGTGTGTGTAGAAATGCAGGGTGGTGGCACTGAGGAGAAGCACATCCCTGAGGCAGGCAATGAGACTCACCATGCAGCCTTGGTCAGAGGCTCATTCCCTGGGCCTTGGGTCTGCCCCATCTTTCATGGATGGTATGCAAAAAGCACTTCTAACGTTCATCATGTTCTTAGGAATTAAGACATTTAAAGATACAGGTTTACAAAGAAAAATTCCAGTGTCTTCCTTAAACCCAGCATTCTCCAAGAGCCTGCCAGTCCTCCTCCTAATAGCTCTATTCACCGATCCAGTACTGAAAGGACATCTTGTCAACCACAAGGTTACCGGTACACTCTGTGCATTCACCCACTCTACTTAACCTTTGTAACCAGTGTTGCTGATGTCATTTGTCCATTCCTTGTTTATAACATTGTCTTTCACCACTTGACAGCTGCTGCAGGAGAGATTATGACTCCTCTCCCTGCTGATAATCATTCTGAAATGATTTCTAATTTAGAGAATAACATCACTAAATAGAGGCTGAGTGAAAAAAAAGAAAGGATGAAGGAATAAATTTACAAACTCAATGTATGTTCTAGATAGATCTAAAAAATTTCTTTTTAGATTTAATTATTTTGTGTGTATGGGTGTTTTACCTGTGTATATGTAGACCATGTGCCTGTAGAAATCAGAAGAGGGTATCAGATCTCCTGAAACTGGAGTTACAGACAGTTGTGAGCAACCATGTGGGTGTTAGGAATTGAACTCCAGTCCTCTGCAAGAGCAACAAGTACTTTTAAATGCGAGCCAACTCCAACCCTACCTTTTTTTGTCAACATGACACAGCTTAGAGTCACCTGAGAAAAGAGTCTTGATTGAGGGAGTGCCTTGATCAGACTGACTGAGAGCATACCTGTGGGGGTTGACTTGTTACTTGGTGCTAGAGATCCCAGCCCACTATGGGTGGCACCATTCCCTGGGCTGTGTAAGAAAGCAAGCTGAGCATGAAGCTGAATAAGCTAGCAAACAGCATTCTTCAGGGGTTCTACTTCAAATTACTGGTTGAGTTTCTGCCCTGACTTCCATCACTGTGACCTGTAAGAGTGTGACAAATAAACCCCATCCTCCCCTGAGTTCCTCTTGGCCAGTGCTCCATCACAGGTACAGAACAAAACTAGGAGAGCATGTCAGCAGTGAATGGCTTAGCTTGAAACAATGTTATTAACTGTACACTTGCGGGAAAGCTTATTGAGATCACCTTATTAAAATAACTCTTCTTTGCTCTATTCATAATAATCCAAACTCAGAAACTACTCAGGTGTTCATCAGTAGAAATATGGTCAAGTTGTTGTGTGTCTGTATACAACATCCCGACATACTCAGCAATAGAAAGGGAGGGATTATGAAACACGAATAGACTCCAAATACAGCATGCTGAGAGAAGGGTCCAGACAGAGACTAGTGCACAATTCCTATTTCCATTCATCACATGACACCCTAGAGCAGGCAAAGCTAGGATGTATTTTCTTCCTTTCTTCCTTTCTTTCTTTCTTCCTTTCTTCCTTCATTTTCTTTCTTTCTTTCTTTCTTTCTTTCCTTCTTTCAAGAAAAACATTGCATGTGCCCATAAGAAAGGCAAAAATTTCCATGTTCAGGAAGCTGGAGCGCAGTCTTCTCCCTCCTTCCTGCTGAACATCACTAGGAAGTCTAGATATTATTATGTAGGAGAAGTACAGAAGGCTCTGGAAGGAGGAGAGAGGACAGACTGACTAGCAACCTCAGGACCAGAGGAAGATGGTAGAGAGAGCTCTCTATCTGTTCCTTCATCTCATGTAGCATAGGCTGAAGAACATGGATACCAAAAAGATCGCCAATCAAACCTACTTTCTCTAAGACCTTGGAAAAGGTGGCCTTGAAGACAGTCTTAAGTAATAGCATTACATTCTAGGCTCTACTGCAGAAAACACACCCTACACGTGCACCCCATGGCAAAGGCTAAGGGGGGGACCTAGCTTCCCACTGTCACCAAGGTAATTTCTCTGCCCACTCAACCCTCTCCAGGTTAGTATTCAGGAAGACCGAATAGAGGCTGTGACTTTTCATCCATGTCCAAGGGCAACAGGTAGATAACAACAGGAGATGTCTCTTCAGATGCTAGTAGAAGCTGGTACAGAACCTGGGCATCCACTCCTACACAGACATAATGAGCTTCACTCCCCAACTCCTCTGTGTGAGTTCTGCTGGGAGGCCAGTTAAAATGAAACACAAAATGGTGCTCAAATGGGAAAACTTCTATGAAAAATACTCATGCTAAAAATCCAGGAATAATTTAAACTGAATGAAAAAGGACAATAAATTTTAATACTGAAATGCAATATTATCTGACAACCTTATTTTTTTCAAGGCAGGGTTTTTCTGTGTAGCCTTGTCTGTCAGGGAATGCTCTCTGTAGACCAGGCTGGACTCAGATTCAAAGATCTGTCTGCTTCTGCCTCCTGAGTGCTGGGATTAAAAGTGTGTGCCACCACACCCAACCCCATGTGACAAAAATTTTAATTTTAAAGCTTCCATCATAAAAATGCCTCAAAGAGCAATGACACTATACTGGTACTCTTGAAACAAATGAAAAAATGGAAAAGAAGAAATTAAAACCTAAGGACTGAAAATACCATAAGCAAAGTTGATCACACACACACACACACACACACACAGAACAACGTAACACCTCTGTGGAGATACTAAGAGAAACTCTCAATGAATTAGGTGTCAGAAAATAGGGAATAACCTGAACAAAAAGGAGGAGGATGGAGCCCCAGGGGCCTGTGGGGACATAACCAAAGCCTATTTCTTAGGTGACTGGAGGGTTCTGAAAGAGGGGGAAGGGAACAGAATGAAAAATACAAAGTGAAATAATGGCTCAAATGTCCTCAAATTTAATAAAAGACATTAGCTTATAGATCAGAAAATCTAGCAACCCATTTACAATAGTATCAAAAAATGTAAAATATGGGCCTTCAAGCAAAGGTCTGTTGCCAAGCCTGACAATCTAAATTCAATCCTGGGGCCCAACCCACAATGGAGAACCAACCACGAATCAACACACACACACACATCACACATACACACACACACACACACACCACCACCACAACATCCCTCCCACCTCCACCCCCCCCAACACACACACACACACACCACCACAACATCCCTCCCACCCCCACCCCCTGACCCCTCACACACACACACACACACCAGCATCTGGACTCAGTGCCTACCAGGAACCGGAGCAGAAGAACTTTTCTCCAAACCAGTGGGGATCAGAATGAACATAATGTCCACTGTTCTGCTTTCCCAGCTCCTTCTCCCTGGGCCTCTGGGATGTCAGCTGTCCACTGCTGCCTCCAGCAAGAACCAGTGCTGCTCTTCGAGGGTGGCTCCGGGTTAGAAATCATCTACTGGAGTATCTGTGGCTCAGCGCTCTGTCCTTTCCTTCCTCCCTCCCTCTCGTGCTCGGAAAGGTAACCTGAGACCTATTGAAGGAGAGCTAGGAAGCAGGAGGACTAGACTATCTGTCAGCAGTCTACTCCCAAGAATTCTCAGCGGACCAAACCACTGACTCTAGGCAAGGCTAAAGCCCACTGAGGCCAAGTAGGGTGCTGTGCTAGTGAGAAGCCAATACTCTGTGCCAGGAACCCTGAGGTTTTGTGTCTTGGAGGCAATAAAAGCTATGTAAACGTCCTCCAGGTGGGGCAGGAGGGGATGAGAGTCTGGGAAGGATTCTGCACCTTTGCTGTCTGGGTTCCTATGGGAGATCCTGAACACCCAGGCCTCCTGTGCTGGCCTATTATTATTATTATTACTATTACTATTTTAAGTGGAGCATCAGTTCATAAGCAGAGCTCTTGGCTTAGAAGCCCCGTGTAAGCCCAGAGCTCCACACATCAATTAGTATTTTTGCCTTGGCTGGCTGGGATTCTAGCTAATGGACCAGGATGCAGGTACATGGTGTCCTCAGCCAGCACGTGGATCTCCCAGACCTGATCAATCTCCAGAATGAGCTAAACTGATTCAAGATACCTGGGTCAGCTACCTACAGAAGGTCAGTTCTCACCCTCCTCAAAGTTCACTTAAAATTAGAGAAGGGGGGGGGGGAGAGGAAGAAGAGAAGGGGGGAGGAGAGAAGAAAGACTCTAAAGATAAAAAGGGAATTCACAAATGGAACAATTTTCTAATAACAAAATAAATATTATTAAATTGTCCTTGAAAGGTGGTAAATTGGTAGGAGAGTATTTTGTTATTCTTTTCAATGAATCTTGTCAGGGATGTGCATTCTAATGAACCCTATGGGTACTGGAGAGATGGCTCAGTGGTTAAGAGCACTGGCTGCTCTTCTGAAGGACCTGAGTTCAATTCCCAGCATCCACATGTCAGCTCACAACTGTCTATATAACTCCTGTCCCAAGGGATTCAACATCCTTACACAGACATACATGTAGACAAAACACCAATGCACATAAAAATACAAATATATAAATCCAAATGCACCCTGTGAAGAATGTATTATTTATTTCTGAGCCCTATTTCCCTGCCTAGCTGCCTCACTGGCTTTTTTTTCAGACCTGCGAGTGTTAGCCAGGCTCTTCCTGGGTTTGGGCAAGGGTATCTTAGGGCATTATTCTCTGCTCTGTCTCCTCCACACAGGGCCCAGAAAGACAGTCTTTTATTCCCATGCTGGGGTGTTGAGACTCAACTGTACTGTGGGATAATAATGGGTATGTACCGGCCTGGAAGTCTCCTCCTGGGGATGAGGAAAGTGCTGGACACTGATGATCTGGGAGTTTCTTTTTCTTCTGCCCTTCACTTTGTTTGGTTATGAAATTAAAGATAGGATTCAATATTGGTGAACTGGGTTTCAGGTGGGTTTTTAGTTTTTAAAGTTGACATATTGTAACATGTAAAAGTGACCATTTAGAGTACCAGGATGTTTATTGAACTCCTTCTTCTTCTTCTTCTTCTTCTTCTTCTTCTTCTTCTTCTTCTTCTTCTTCTTCTTCTTCTTCTTCTCCTTTTTGAAGATATCCTGTCCCATCCAAAGAAAAGGTCTATGAAAACCTGGTCCCTTCCACCAGGTAGGAGGGGTGACTAGCTTTTTGGTGCCTCTTGCTCATTTTGCTGTAAAAACCAACCAGCCAACAAGCCCCCTTCCCTTTTCTGTGTCTCCAGTAGTTGCTCTTCAGCCCAGTCCTCAGGTTTGCTGGTGGGGTGGGAGTCTTCTGGGTGAAGGCAGGTGAGCCAGAATGACGTCATTTCTAAGGTTTGACTCAATCCCCGCCCCCGCAACAATCCCACCTGCACCAAACAGAAACAAACACCTGTGAGAAGGGAAACTGCTCTGCTCTCCGCTGTCATTAAAAGTGAACCTGGTGTAACAAAATCCAAACCGTCTTAGGTTGGACGAGAACGCATCTCTAGAGAAAACCCATGGTGACGTCACCACTCTTCACTTAAAAACAGTCAAGCTAAATAAAGTAACATCATCATCAACAACAACAGATTGTTTCCCACACCGTTTGCCCAGTTTCTAGCACCAGGGTTCAGCCTGAACCAATTTCCATGCCTGAGTTATTAACTTATGAAAATGGGCTCAAAGGGGGGCAAATGTGCACAGATCCAGCTGCATTATTACTCGCTGCCATGGCTGAGCGGGTTCCAGCACAAAGACATGTTATTCTGCCTGTCACTCTCTCAGTTTTGAACAAAATGCAGCTCGCTAATGGGTTCTGCCTCATATACCTTTCTGTAATCATTACATTGCTGTCTCTGTAATTTATCCTGTTTTTCACGAAGAATGTGTGCATTAGTCAGGCATGCACATGTCTTGGAGGTCCCCTTTCATTTGTAGCTGGGAAGAAAGGTCACGAAGCTGCCAGTCACTTGGGGTAAGCACCCATAATGCACCCATTATGCTGATCTTGGCAATATTTGGAAATAATAATGGATGACCATGAATAGATTCTGAGTACCTAGTGAATTGGGACAGCGATGTGATGATAAAGGGGATCTGAAAGCAGTCAAGAGAAGATGGGGTAAGGGGGTCTCTCTCCCATCCCAGACTGGCCTCTGTTTGGGGATCATGATGGACCACGTCTCCTTGAGTCAGTCTGAGACACCTGTTTATGGGCTGCATGGTTTCAAGCTTCCCACTTGAACTCCTATGCTATGAGCTATAGCCTGTTTCTAACTTGTGCTCAGGAGAGCTACTTCAGGGCTGGGGAGAAGGCTCAGGGGAGAACGTTCTTGCTAATCAAGCATAATAATCTAACTGCAGATATCTAGGACCCATACAAAAAGCCAGGTGTGGTCATGGAAGGAACCCAGTGCTGAACTCTGGCCCGTACAGGTGCATGGATAAGCACATACATGCACTGGCATACATATGCTGTGTGTATATGCATCCACACATACACTTTTTTTCCCCTGAGACAGTATTTCTCTGTATAGTCTGAGTTGTCCTGCAACTCACTCTGTAGACCAGGCTGGCCTCAAACTCAGAGATCCATCTGCCTCTGCCTCCCAACTGCTGGGAATTCAGGCATGAGCTACCATGTCCAGCCACAATTTTTTTTTTTTTTTTTTTGTAAAGAAGATCTATCCTATGCTAGCTTGAACCTAGTGTATAAAGGAACAGAGTGGCATTGTGTTTCTGGAAGAATTGGTTGTAGAATTTGAGGCCTGCAGATGATTATTTTGGGGGAAAGGAAGAGAATAGGCAAAACTGCCAGTGAAGAAAAATACTTAGGCCAAAGAACTAGAGACTGACATCACAGGAAAGCTGGGACACATGATTTTCAAAAGCCAAGTCTGAATCGCATGTCACCGGCTACAAAGCATGTGACATGGGCTGGACACCTTGCAAGCTGGGTCCCTTAGAGCAGCCAGAGAGAAGCCCATCAAGTCCTCTCGCTCTATCAGGAGAGCAGTATTCCCATCAGTCTCCTCCCGGTCATCTCCTCGGCTATCGGATGCTGGGATAAGAGCAAGTGAGTTCTTTTCATTCTCCTGCAAGGGCTAATGAATGCTTTGGTTTGTTCTCTCCTCCTCATTAAGACAAATTAGTTCTATTCTGCCCCCAGGAAGCTGCCCTCACCCTGTAAGCCACTCTCCTTCCTGTTCAGGAGACCTCAGACTTCTCTAAGGGGCCCTGTCCTGTCAGGTGGCCTAAGGGCCTACCTTGCTTAGCTCAGATTTAACCTCTGGGCCTCTCCATATTGCTCATTGCTCTTGGAGCCAATTGCCCAACACTCTGGGGCCCAGCAACACGTTTGAGGTTACCTCTGGAAGCCCTCACAGACGTTAAGAAACACAGGCACATTACATTTCCATGATAGTGTGTCCTGGAGAGACTGCTAGTTTTGACAGAATTTAGGAAGACAACACCCCAAAAGGATCTTCAGAGACTGTGCAGCCAAACCCTTCTTACCTTAATTTTGAGTCAAAAATTTCTCACTGGCCTTGAACTCACTAAAGAAGCTACATGGATCTGCCTGGCTCCCCTTTTAACAGTCAAAAGGAAGCCAAGTGGCATGTGGAGACCCACATGGCCAAGGCAATAGATTAAGAATGGAAGCTGCATCTCTTCACTCTGCTGGCCCATTGTCCATCCTACCCCACCTCAGACCTCCTGTCCCCCTTCCCGATGCTGGCACAAAGCCACCAGATCCTGCTGACTGGAGGACAATGTGGACTCTGCTTTACCCAAAGTGAACCAAAGGCAGAATAAAAGGGCCTTCATGCAACTGCAAGGGAATGGCAGGTCTCTGGGACGCAGCTCTGTGCTCCAGAGTCACAGTGACCAGTGAGGATATATCACAGATGGCCCTATATGCGTGCAAGGCCTAGGTGGTTGCTAAACTGTCAGAGAAAAGCAAGGCCCACCTGAGGACAGCTCTTGGGGATTCAAGCCTGAGCAAAGCAATTCACCTTTCCTCACCTCACTTGAGTTATAACGAGCGTGAGCACCAGGCCACATCATCCATCCCTAAGTGATATGGTGGTTGGTATAATCAGCTTGACAGCGAGGGTCACCTAAGAGACAAGCTTCTTCATAAGGCCTAGGGATTCTCTAAATAGGTTCACTGAGATGGGGAGATGTCCCTTAGCTGTGGTAGCACCCTGCCATGGGCTGGGGGCTTAGATTAAACAAGAAGAAGACAAGCTGAACCTTAGCCTTCATCTCCCTCAGCTTCCTGACTGAGCACAAAAGTGCCTTTCGTTCATCTAGCCCTTCACCAAGACAAACACCAAGTACCCTCAAACTGTAAGAAGAAAAAAGTGCCCACCCTCCCTTAAATTTTTTCTTGTCACATATTTGGCCATAGTAACAAAAAAAAAAAAGTCACTAATGCTGGTGGCAACCTTGGTGAATTCCTTTCTTTAGCTCCTGTGCCGTCTTAAGCATTTTAAGCAGACACCTCTGTAGTGTTAAGCACCTCCTACCCTGTGTATGCAACACAATCTCCAGGCTTCTCCTCACTGTCAAAATGGAAACTCTCTAGCCAATGAGCAGACCCTGTGTACTTCATTCCCCTGCTCTCAGCTAGGCAGCTGCCACTCTACATCGCTACATGAATTTAACTGCTCTAAGCACTTCATATAAGTATAATCAGACAGTATGTTCTTTCACATGTGGCTAATTTTCACTAACTGCCTCAACTAAAACCCAAGCTGCCGGGCACTCCTGTGTGGTGAAGAACTTTCTCAAGCCTCAGGTGCAGGGACAGCTAGAGTGTTGGCTTCCCTCCACCGCCTCACCCCACATCCAGCCAACACTGGCCACCAAACATACACTCTGTTCTTATAGCCTCATGCATCACATTTGTTTGGAAACCGCTGGCAAAGCCAAGCTGCACAGAACCCAGACGTGTGTGATACCCACTTCCATGGTTATGCTTTTTAATTCTTTCCCCCTTCTAGGAAGGAGCGAGAACTGAAGCCGTCGATGGAAAAACACACATCCATGAATCAGCACTGGGTAGCCATGTGCACATCTGTTCTTAACAGGTTTCAGCTGAAAATATACCTAGATCTGTTTATGTGGAACCAGCTAAACATGATAAGATTACAACTTGGCGGGTAATGCCAGCGTTAGGAGTCAGGGAGGGAGGGAAGGAAAAGCCCATCCACACTGACTCTGTAGACTCGCTCCTCACACTTTACCACAGATGTGTTGACTGGGCCGGATTTACTGTGAATTTGAAGAGCCGGAATGGCTCAAGATTAGTTACAGACAAACTCAAGATGTTCCCACAGCCTTTCTGCAGCACAACCTCCTGCTCTGGCCTTCCATGTGAGTCCGAGAGGAGACTGGTACCTGGGAAGTCACTTGAATTTGAAGAATTCTGGCTCAGGAGAAAAGTGGTGCGCTAGTTACTCACTCAGGAAAGACACAACACACCTTAAGAAATGACTCAATAAATAAATAAATAGCAGAAGAAAGATTTCCTTTGGGTTAAGGTTATAGCTCATAGTTGGAGAGAGAGCGGAAAGGAGGGAGGGAGGGAAGGAGAGCGGGAGTTTCCTTCACTTTCCACCAATGGTATCAAATTCTGTACCCATCAGATTAGGTCATAGATTAGGTCAGAACCCTCAATCACCCAATAACTTCTCAATCATTGGATTTACTGACTGGGGCCCAAAGACTTTAACAGGAGAGAATGTCTTGAGAAGACATTTCACATCCAAACCATTATAGACACCAGAGCCGCACAAAGGAAGGGTAGACGCAGGCCTCTGTCTGCAGGCTCTGTGCTCTCTGAGGGAGTGGTCTTTTGACCTGGAGCTGCACTGTGAGCTTCAAGAGAGCCGAGCAAAGGTTGGGGTGATTTTCTTAGAGTCCTGGCACTCTAGGGGAAAGATTCTCCCTTCTACCTAACTATCCCTGGAGGTGAGGGGAGTGCACATGCTCACAGGGCCCGGGAGGAGCTGATAAGGACTATTGGACAGCTAATGATGCCTTCAGCAGATCACCACCGGGGAGAAAATAGACCCCACAGGCCCAGCTTTTCTGAGTTTTGCAGGGATAGAAATCACTGGACTCTTACATGATGACTCCAATATTGGAAGCATATTAAAACCATGGCCCTGCCATGGCTTGTGAGCCCTCATGATGGAGCTTTTGATGTCTCCACTAGTGGGAGGAAGGGGCTGCTCTGGACTCTGCCCACCAGGATTTCCGTCTTGAAGTGCAAGAAGGTCCATATTAGGCAAAAGGTGTCAAGTTTAGTAGCCTTTGCCATTTTCTCACTGAATGTCACCAGACTTTGTATCTTGACTCCATGGCTTGAAGCACTCATCCACAGACATCTATCCATAATTTATCTCTAAAAACTGATATCAGTCTATAAAATGCACCACAGGACACAGGAATGACAGTCACACAGCCTCAGAAACAATCAGCTGAAATTGGCTTCTGTGATTGGTAAGAGCTTTATTCCTGATGGGCCTCATGCTGTGAGCACTCACCTAGTATAGCTCATCAAAAACCACTTCTTTTAATAAGCAGCCCACAGAAAAACAATTATTGATGTCAGCTTCATTATACGCGAAGTTCTAGAACAAAGAACATACCTCCCACAACTCTGTAACCTGTTAGATGATACTAAATTTTAATTAAAAAACATTAATATGTTAAATCGAAGGCAGGAAGGGTACTGCTCCAAGGCTTTAGAAAGAAACCGGGAAGGCAAAATATGGCTGACAGGTTGTCTCAAGGAACTGTGCAATGGGCCTCAACATTTGCCATTTGTGGCTTTTTGTCTGAGTCTTTCAGTTCTGTTTGTTTTTAAAGACAAGTTTTTACTGGGAGGTCCTGGATGGCCCCAAACTGTCAGCCATTATACTGTCTCTACCTTCCAGGACTGGGATTGCAAGTATACAGCAGCACTGTGTGTGGGCACTTTAGCATAGGTGAAGCAAAATCCAAGCTCTGCACATCCACATGGGAGAGGGTGGCAGGATTCAAGAGGGAATTTTCTTTCCCTGAGTTCCTCCACAGCACATCTTTGAAAGAGGATCCATAGTTAAATTCCCACACCTCCCCACGTGGCTATTGCCCAGGGTTATGTAAGAAAAGAGCTTGAAAGGAAGCTTTTGGTTTGTTTTTTTAATTTTCCTGAACAAGAAACTAGACTCTGTTTCCAGGCGATTAACTTAAGAAAGCCTTCTGCAGTGGGGCTAATAAATGGAAACACTCTTCTGAGCAGTAGATTAACAATATAATGACAGGCAAGGATATTCCAGCCACCCCACCAATTCTGAGAGCATTGGCTTTCGAAATATTGCATTCACAGAACTGAAACACTCAAGTGCTCCCAGCCTGTTGACATACTGGCTTCAGGAATGACCTTCTACAGCAGGTGAGTGTCCCTCACCCTCTCTGGACAAGCCTCTAGGTCATGCTGTGTCAGAGCAGGCCCAGAGTTCTGTGAAAGAGTAGACACTTTGCCCCAACCACAGAGCACTGAGCGGTGGCCAGGACCTCTGGGGAAGACACTGGCTGGTGTCCAAGAAGGAAGTAGCTGCCTCGGTCTTGAGAGCCCGCAACAATCAGCTTCACGCCTGGGGCAGAAAATATATACAGGGTGTTAAATGAGGCTGCCACATGCTCTGAAGGATTTGGGTCTTGGGATGTGGAGTGTCAGCCCCACAGCATGGGAGCTGAGGCAACTGCTTCTGTCCTGAGTGGGGTGGGGTAGGGTGGCATAGGGCTGAGGTAGATAAGAAGAGGGCAGGATGCAGTCAGAGCCCAGGCTCCAGATTTACAAACAGTAAAGCTCCTGAAGCTGGACCAGGTAGTAAGCCACAGCTGGGATCTAGGGAAGATGTTTGTCCCGCACAGGAAGAGGTAAGTTTGGTTTTAAGACAGATGGAGGGCTGGGGTGAGTTCAGTAAAAAAAAAAAAAAAAAAAAAAAAAGCTGGTTTGAAGGCCACTTGTTTGTAATCTCAGTACTGGGGAGGGAGGAGAGACAGGGTCCTAGGGCTCGCTAGCCAGCCTGGCCCACTTGGCTGATGAGAGACCGTGTCTAAAAACAAAACAACCAAGAACAAGATGGCTAGTGCTTAAAAAATGATGCCTGAGGTTGTCTTCTGGCTTCCACATATACATGTATACACACATACACACACATACACCCACACATACACACACACATAGACACATGCATGCACATACATGCACCCCCCCACATACACACACATATACACATATACACAAATACACACACATATATACACGCACATACACACACACAGAGAGGCATGCACACACATACGCCTACTCATACACCCCCCCACACATACACATACACTCCCCCCCAACACACACACACCACACACACACAAAAAGACAAGAAATCACTCTGGGCCCCCATGATAGAGAGGGATGTAGTTGGTGCATTTCCCAAAATCCAGACTTGACTACATGATGTCCTAGCACACGCACGTGTTCCTGGTTGTACTTTGGACACCAGTTGGAGGACCACTCCCTTGTTGGCCCACAGTCTTCCTCACTGTGTCAAGGTCAGAGGATAAGCCATGGAGGCCCCTGGATCACAACGGACAGCCAGGCAGGCTTGTGTTACTCTTTCTGAGAAAATAGGTGCAACTCTAATGTACATAATGAACATCCAGCATCTTGAAACTAGCATGGTGGTTCCAAAAAGAAATGGACAGAGGAACACCATAGGGAGATCCACTGTAAAAATAAAGCAGGTGAGTTAAGACCTCTCTCCAAACTTAGGGGTAGCAGGGACCCCAAAAGAGGTGAAATGTGCACATTTAAAACAGTGTGGCTCTTGGATATAGTGCCACTCTGTCCTCACAATCTCCCATATGGGAAGGTGCTGGTGATATTTAGGGAAGCTGGGTCTTGCCTATGTGCTCTTCCCATTGGCTGGGAGGGCTTCCTGAAGAAAAAGGGATGCCAGGGCCGGGTAAAATTGGACAGTAGGGCTCATGTGCCCCAGCCAAAGTAGGGTTCACTGTGCCCTACTAGGGCTGGGGCACATGACTAGTTTTCTCTGAGGCAGCACATTTTCCATTCTAAAAATAGCCTACAATGACCCAAGACATCTTCCCCTCCCAAGGAGTCCCATGGTTCTGTGTTGTTATTTTCCCAGAATTTTTGTGATTTTTGAAAGCAATGAACAATGAAACCATTATGCTGGCAATGCCCGTCCAAAGGATCCCTCAGACACGAAAACCTGAGGACCAATATTTGACCTTCAATTGAAAGAAGAACTTGCCCTGGGAGGTAACAAGCCTCTTTAGTCAGCTTGCCTTCTCCCTCCATCAAGGGAAACGGGTGTTGTTCAACTAGAAAGGCTCAGCTGCCCCCGCCCACTCCCTGCTTCAGGCACAGGTTAACAGCAGGGCACATCTATGAGCCCTGAGGTTTTTGGCCTCTGCCTAGGCCTGAGCTAGCCACAGCTGGAGGAGCTTTTAACAGGACACGGGGTTTCTGTCTGCCCCAAGGACCTCCCTACATTGACTTTGGTGGTATTTCTGGGAAGTCTGAGACACAATCCTTTTGAAGAGGAGGCACCCACTACTGGCCCAGTGACTCCTGGGATTTGAGTTCCTTGACTGCTTGTTTGCAAGTGAGGGGCTATTTTTACACATCTGAGTGGGGCCCTACTAATTGCTGTACAAGCACTTCTAGGGAAGTTCATATTTCCCCCAAGGCCAACTGTTAACTCTAACAGCACCAACAGGGTCCTGGGAGTGGGGGTGGGGGAGCTTTGTGATTTGCTTATGAGAGACACAAAATGGGCCTAGCTTTCTCTAAAGGGTTAATGGCTGCAGACAAGACAGTCATATTAAGTTATACATGGCAAAGGGTGATCCGCGGGTGAGCAATGTAGGCAAGCAAAAGAAAAAAGGGGAAGACAGGAAAAAGAAAACCTACGCCCTCCCCCACCTCCCTCGGCCACCCCTACCCTCACACAGAACATTATATGTACAGGCCACAGATTGGAGCGAAGTTAAATTTGGCTCACAGGAATACGGGAAAGAAAGAAAACAGATCAAGTTACACAGAATCCTATTCAGATTTGGGCTTGGGCCTCAGCGCACAATGCCTGGCTAAAGAGAACAAGGCCACGGTGTGTTGTGGAAAGCTCACACCCACTCACTAGCTACACTATAGTCATCTGCTGGCCTGGCCCCGGGCTGCAGGCTGATTCCCTGCTCTGCAGGTGGAGACAGATAAAACAAACCAAAATGGTGTAATGGACTGCAGGAAGCCTTACTTTCGGAACTTGATCAGCCTCCAGAAAGGAAACATGCACGGACTTTTCTCCGGACAGCAATCTGTTTTCTTAGGGTGCAGAGAGAGGCCTGGCAGCCAGGGTAAATAAGGCAACTGGTGGCGGGACTTTTGGCAGGCTGAGCTGCACAGGAAGTTTGAAAACACCGCTTCCTACACTCTGATTCCAAGCAAAAGTGAGCTGTCAATCTTGCAGGATGGAGGTGCTTGGAAAGCATCAGCCAGGAAAGAGCTGCTGCAAGGGGGAATCTGAGTCACAGGTGTGTGCCTGGAATCCTCCCCAGCTCCCTCCGGCTGGTCACCTGGCTAGAACCCAGTCCTAGAAGCTGGATTCTACAAGTTCACAAACTGAGGCCAAGCAGGGTTGCTGGAACAAAAAACTCCAGGTAGATTTTGGCTTCTTTGAGCAGCTGGGCATGCTGGCTGGGAAAATCAAATCGGCCAAGTGAGCCTTGCATGTAAAGCCAGCCATGAGATGGTCAGACTGGCTTTACATGCAGCCTCCAGCAGACACTCAGGATGCAATGTAGAGAGGAAAGCCCACCAGTGCTTCCTAGGGAGGTTGGTGTGGTGGTCTAATGCTCCAGATTGCTGTGGCGTGTGGGTCTTTTCAAAGCTGTTCTATCTCATCATATTTAAGTTTCTCCTGATCCTAGGTAGGCCAGATGAGAAGAACATAGTTCTTCTTGTACAGTGGAAGAGGAAGATGTCTAAGTAGGGCTTCCCTTTGCCTCAGAGAACATTGCCTAGCCTCTGGACAGACACACGCCAGGTTAGGCTGGATGGCCCAGGGTCTTCACAGTTGGGTTACATCACAGCCACCAGCCCTCATCAGCTGGTGCCACCTACTCTCTAAGTATGTTGCCCTCAGGAACTGGAAAGATGGCTGGCTCAGAGATTAAGAGCACTGACTGTTCTTCCAGAGGACACAGGTTCAATTCTTAGCACCCACATGGCAGCTCACAACTGTCTTTAACTCCAAGATCCAATATCCTTATACACAAACATACAGGCAAAACACAAATAAAATAAAAATAAATTAATTAAAATATAAAGAAAAAAGTTTATTTTTTAATCTAAAAAATTTAATTTTTAATTAAAAAGTAAAGAGTATTACACACCTTTAATCTCAGCACTCAGAAGGCAAAGGCAGGTGGATTACTGAGTTTGAGACCAGCCTAGTCTACAGAGTGAGTTCCAGAACAGCTAGACACAGAGAAACTCTGTTTTAGGGGTAGGGAAATGCCACCCTAGGGGCAGGAGGAATAATTTAGCAGTTAAGAACACTAGCTGCTATTCCAGAGGACCCAGGTTCAATTCCCAGTACCACACGTCTTCTCACAACCATCTGTAACTCCAGTTCCAGGGGATCCAATGATATCTTCTGGTCTCTACAGGCACCAGAATGCATGTACCAACACAGACATATATGCAGACAAAATACCCACCACATAAAAACTAAAATTAAAAATAGAATAAAGAATCTTAACCTAACCTGGACCTTGGCAATGAAGTGGGCATTTGGTGTCCTTAATTCTCACTGGGCTCTGTCATGGTGTGAGCTCAGCCTGAGCCTACAGTGTAGGGATAGTGCTCAGAGCATATCCAGGGCTTATTCAGTGAGAGATCCCAAGCATTTCATCCCTTCTTCTACCTGTGATGCTGTAGATCCTGAAACCTATGTAGAATAAAGGTCATCATGGGAACTGTGTCCCCTACTGTTCTACTTTGCTTTCTGATGCTGTGACAAAACACAAGAAAACCAACTGGGAGACAAAGGGTATGTTCAGCTTATAGATAATAGTCCAGCATCAAGGGAAACCAAGGTAGAAACCATGAGAGAGGAACTGAAACAGCTTCGGAGAAGAGACACTGCTTACTTACTGACTTGCTCAGATGCTTTGAATAGCCCAGGACCATCTGCCCAGGCATAGTATACTGCCCACAGTGGGCTGGGCACTCCCACGTTAATTATCAATCAGACAATTCCCCACAGACATACCCCATAGGCAAATCTGAAAGAGGAAGCCCCTTGATTGATGCTCCTTCATCCCAGACATTGAGGTTTGGATCACGGTGACAAAAGCTATGACATCTACTAAACCTATGCACTCAAATTCAATCTCTAGCACTCAGAGTGTACCCGTATGTGAGAATTAGAATGCTGTGGATATAATTAGCTAAAATGAAGTTACTAGAGTGGGCTGGAATTCAAAACCCCTACAGTCCTATTCAAGTCATATACTCGGGGTGCATACTATATAACAATTATGATAGAGATGGGATGGTGCATGCTTCAGTGAGCCAAGAATGCTAACAGCTGCCAGCAACATCAGTGGTATGAGCAGACTCACTCCCTAGGTCCATACTAGTCTTAGACTTTGACACGTATTTCTATCCTGTGAGCCCTGGTTTGTGGCTGTCTTCACTGCAAGCCCCTGTACACCAAGATGCTAAGAGAAAGGATTTCAGTCTGTAGTAAATGCTCATCCAAAGCCAGCATCCAGTCGTGTGTGTGTGTATGTGTGTGCGTGTGTGGTGTCCGTGTCCCCCCTCCCTCCAGCCAAGCTCTAACGACATTGATTGTGTCTCCACAAAGGGTCTCGGCTCCTTTGCAGAGAGCAGAGACAGTCTAGTCTGTCCCCTATAGTTCTCATCCCTGTCTGTTTCTCAACAGAATTCCTCTGAAGTGTCTCAAAGTGAAAGCAGCAGCCCTTCCTCTTTAGAACATAGCGGCTCCATGTGAATCGTGATACAGAGGAATACCTTCGCTCTCAGCAACTTAAGACCTGACTAGTTGGCGGCTTCCCTTTCAGACCAATGGCTTTTCTAGAAAAATCGGAAAGATATATTCACATAATTATAGGACAAACAGTCAGGGGCTTGAAGCAGAAGCTTCCCTAGGTGGGAATGAGGCTGCAGGATGCAACCATAGGCAGGCTTGTGTGGGGGCCCCAAACTCCAACAACACAGATGATCATTATCTGAAACTTCTCCCCCACAGTGGGAGTGCTTCCCACTCACCCACACCAGCACCCTGTGTATGATGCTGGTCAGGCTTCAACCTCCCCAGGGTAGCGTGGGACTCCATTTCTGTTTTTCAAAGCCCATTGACAATGCCATCCTCTTGGCTTGGGGAACCCTTACATACATTAAATGCCACCAGCCTTTCTAGACACAGGAGGTCCTGGGGTTTCAGCACACCTGCTGTGGAATGCCATGCTTTCTCTTCTTTGTATAGAAAAATCTAGCTCTTGCTCTGCAGTTCCCTTCTAAACAGTCCCCCTTTCTTCCTTGCCATCACCCCAAAGTCTTTACTGTTTATAAAAGTCCAAGGTTTTCCCTCACTAAGCATTATTTAATGTATCCATGTTTATTACTGCTATATTCATAACAGCCTAGACATCTAGGCCCCAGCCTAGACCCCTATCAATGGATGACTGGATCCTTTAGATATGATATATATATATACATACATATATACACACACACACACACACACACACACACACACACATATATATATATATATATATATATATATATATATATACAGTGGAACATTATTCAGCAGTAAAGAAAAAATATAATCTACAGGAAAATGGATGTATCTTGAATATATAACACTAAGGTAACACAAAGTCAGAAAAACAAAAATAAACCCAAACAAACAAAGAACCCTTATATGTTGATCTTAGTCTATAATGTATACATACATGTATATATATAGATTTATGAATATGGGTAGTCTAAAGTCCAGGAGACATAGAGAGCATAGTATTAGATGATAAAGAAGGATGGGGGAGGGGGCTGACTACATTTTTATCAAGTTTACACAAGCTGGAAGTTTCTGAGAAGAGGGAGCCTCAGCAGAGAAAGTGCCTCCATATTATTAATCTGTCAGCAAACCTGTGGGGCATTTTCTTTATTGATGCTTGGTGTGGGAGGGTCCAGCTCTCTGTGGGCTGTACCAATTTCCTTCTACTGGTTTCTGAACATTTCAGTTTTACATTCCCATGTTTCCAAGAGAGTCCAGACACCTCCATACGATCTGCTCCACAGATATTCCTGTAGTGAGCCATATGAGTGATCCACCCCAGCACAACAGGTCGCTTCCTGCTCTGTCTCCTAAATCCACATCAGCCATAGTGACTTCCACAAAGAGTACTGTGCTACTCTCAGAGATAGATCTGTTTTCAAACTCCGAAGAAGCTTAAAGCAAAACAGTCTTCCTGGCACAGAAGCCAGCCTCATTGTTTTCAAGTCAAACACATGTTTTACATCAGGAGGAGGGCTGTGGTCAGGGTAGGGGAGCTGAAGGGAGATTCAAAGGTTCCTCAGTTCTCATAGGTCTCAGCCTCTTCAAAGCTACATCCCACTCGACAGGAGAGCTTCTGCCCACACCTGGGTGCTGTGGTGCATCACGGGACTAGTTTGTGGGCCAGAGAGCAGATAACAGACACAGACAGCAACCTCCACACACACACCTTCCCTGCAGGATGGACGTTTCCCTTCGAAGTTTACTGAGCTCCCTAAAGCATAGCTAAAGGCACTGAGCATGAGATCTCGACTGTTCAAACAGCCCTGATAGGTGCAAGTGGGCTCAAGCTAGCAGGAGTGGGCAGCATCTGCTAAGGTCTTTGCAAGTATCAAGGTCAACAGAGGATGGGATAGCTGCCTATCTGTGAACTGGAGAGTAGCAGATTAACCATCATCGGGCTTCAGAATGGTGCACAGGGGGACAGCCAGAAAATGACAAAATAAAGCCACTGTGGGATGGCATTTCTGAAAGAAAGGAATAGATTGAGAAGAACAGGGAAGAAGAGAAGACAGAGCAGGGGGAAGTATGGAGAGCAATTGTCTTTATTTACCTACTTATTGTAGTTTTCTAGAAAAGTTGAAACAATAGTCCAGAGACTCCCTATACCCCATGTCCTGTTTCCCTGACTAGCACATTTGTTACCATTAATCACATGTAGATTAACTGAAGTCTATAGTTTATTCAGATTTCTGCAGTTTTTGAAGGAAATGTCTCTCTCTTAGTTCAGCATCCCGGCTTTAGATGTCTCGTCTGACTGATTCCCCTTGGCCTGGACATTTCTCAGACTTTTATTTTTGAAGCCTGTGGCCATTTTGAGATCTAGGTGGAGTTTGTTTTTGTTGTTTTGCTTTTATTACAATTAGGTGATAAACCACAGAAGTGAAGTGCACTGTATCAATACCTGTTATCATGACTCCTCTCTTGACCACCTAACTAGGATGGTGTTTGTGGTATCTCTCCACGACTAGACTCCTTTTACCCTCAGGAAGGAAGTCATCATGCCCAACCACATGTGGAGTGGGAAGTTATATTTCACCTATGAGGATGGAATGCCTATAAATTATTTGAAATTTTGTTGCAGCCTAGAAATTTTTTTCTATTTTCTTCCATTAGTTTAATTGACTATATCTTTATCTAGCTCTCTAGCTCAGTGTGAAGTCATGCATGTTAATTTGTGCTTGAGTTACTTAGATTACATACTACATTACTGTCAAGTCTCTGTCTCTGGCTGCTGAAAACTCCACTGGTGGTGCCCCCAACATGTGTTTTGGGATTTTTTTGTTTTGCTTTTTTTTTTATTTATTTGTTTGTTTTTTAAGCACTCTTTTCCTGGGACACTCAAGTGAACCATACTCAATTTGTTTTATTCTCTGCCTGTCTCCTCAGTTCAGCCATGACATATAAAGTGATGCTAAGGCTGGTATTATAAACTAAAATCTGGACATAAGTAGCTGGAGGGATGGCTTGGCTGTTAAGGACACTGATTACTTTTGCAGAGGACTCAGGGTCAATTCTTAGCACACACATTGCAGCTCATGGTCATCTGTAACTCCTGTTCCAGGGGATCTGACACCCCTTTCTGGACTCTGAGGACACTGAGTGCATGGAGTACATAGAAGTACGGACAGGCAGAATACTGCACACATTCTGTAAAAAATAAAGACAAAGAATCTGCAAATGAGGTGTGTTCTTTGTTATTGTAGTAATATTTTTTTTCAGGTCCCTCTCAGCTGATAGAGTCAGGAAATACATGTGTCTACAGGAACTATCTGAATATTTTGTGTGTACCCTCTGTACACACAAAACATTCCTGTATCTGTAGGAGGCTAAAGTTGATTCCATTCTGGTTTCTCTAACACTGAGCCACTGACATGCGACCAATAGCAGCCTCCTCCTTGTCGGTGATTCTCACTGTTAGAAGCCTGACTCAGGCTTCCACTGTTCAGTCATTTCATTGTTAGAATACTTGACTCATAGCCTCATAGTGTACACTCTCAAGGAAAGCAATTGTTTAAAATTTCATTTTTAAAATTGTTTGTGTATGGGTGAATAACAACTCTGAAAATCATGCTGAAGTTTGATCCATTGTGATGATGGAGGCCTCATGTAAATGTAGTGTTTATAGGTTATAGGTCGGATCTTTAAGAGAAAATTAGGACAAGAAAGTCAACAGAGTAGTCATCATTGAATCCTGATTAGCCTTTTGACAGATCTCTCTCTCTCTCTCTCTCTCTCTCTCACACACACACACACACACACACACACACACACACACACACACACACACACTATGTGTTCCTCTATGCCATACTGGGATTCTGTCAACAAGAAATCTATCCCCAGTGATGGCCACTTGACACTGAATTTTTATAAACCATAATGAAGAATCCATGTTAAAAGCAACTGGCAGCAGCTATCATGCCATTGTCTTGAAATCCTGTGCAGCCAGGATGGTAGTAGACCTAAGACAATAGTTTCTCCATATATAGTGGCTAGGTAGTCTTCACTTAAAATTTGATGGTTTTAAGAATTACCATATAAACAATCTTTGTGGCATGTCTGTAGGGGATTGTCTAGATTGAGTTAGTTGTGGACTTGAGAGTTGTGGGCTCAGGGGTTAAGAGTGCTTCTTGTTCTTATAGAGGACCTAGATTCAATTCCCAGTATCCTGCTGGTGGTTCACAACTATCCATAGCTCCTGCTCCAGGGAATCCAATGCCCCCTTCTGACCTCGGTGGGTATCTAGCATGCACAGCGTGCACAGACAAACATGCCAGCAAAATATTCATACACATGAAAGTGAAATAAATAAAAAAGAATTTAGATTAAGTCAGCTGAGGCAGGGGAAACAATCTCTTCCTAACTGTGACACCAATCTCTGGGCTGGGGTGCTGGACTGACGAAGGGAAAAGAAATGAGTACCCATCCCCTGCTGCCTGAGTGATGCCCTCCTGTGACCCCTGCCTACATCTCTACCACTGTGATGGCCCGACCATGATGAACTTTCTTAAGGGCACCGGAGTAAAGCCTTCTTCCCTTCCCCCACTTCTCACAGCAATGAGAAGAGTAGGTTATACCCAGGCCCAGGCTGGGCAGCAGGTGCCCTAGCTGGACCTGTCGCCCACACACATGCAGAGCCATGTAGCTACATTGCTCAGGATTAGGGGCTGGTGCCAAATCAGCTCCCATGCCTCCTCCCCTCCTCCCTGTCCCCTCTCTGTTCCCCTAGATGAGCACTCATGCCACTCCCCCCAGTGTCTGCTACACAGGTGCTGAGTCCCTGCCAAGACTGGAGGGGCACCAACCTCCCCCCAGCACACATATGTCCACAAAAATGCTTCTGTCGATAGGCCCAGCAGAAAAATAACTATTCCATTAAAGATTTCATTTTTGTTGGAATTGATCCATATCTCTATATTGTCATAGAAATCCAGTAGGAAACTTCCATTTTTATGGGTCTTTTTTTTTTTCTTCAGATGTGTAGTTAAAAAGAAATAAAAAACACTGCACAGAGGCTGAAATGAGAGACTGAGACACACAGAGCAGAGAGCTTGATGAACTTCCAAGGAGCATGCAACAGCACACCCAACATAAACTCCAGGGAGTTGACCCTGTCTGCTGTGAGAGAGAAGGGCCTGCGGGCTCCTGTCTGGAGATAAAGACAGGCAGTTGGGCAGCTGTGTGTTCTTTTTAAACTATTGTGACACACCAGAGGGTTTTGGCTGTGCCAGGCCATAGGCATGAGTGCCAGCTGGTAGGAGCCCTGATCTTGGGAACTTCTGTTTGAGGAATTAGAAGCTGGCCTGGGCTTCCCATGGTGTAAGAGCCTAGCGTACTCTGGGTCCCTACAGGAGACCCTCTGTGATGTCATCACCTGGGGTGTGGTGTCCAGGAGAGGAGAGGAGCTTTTAATCTTTTCTTGGAGGTTAGGTTCTTATCCAATTGGACTAGTCAACCTTGCGGTCCCAGTTGGCTTTTTATTGGGCATTCTTTTTCTGATTGCAAACATGGTGGACGTTTATTGCATGAATTTTGGAACTAGAGAAAAGCAAATAAGAAATTAAAATGAACCAGCATCATCCTTCCAGCTAACTAGATTCATTTATCAATCAGACATTTTTATTTCCCAGCCTTTGGAAAAATACAGACTGTAAAGAGAGGGGGGAGAAAGTACTTGGATATTGGGAAATCAGGGCAGGGTAAGGGATGACCCAGCCTGGGAACACAATGTACAGATGGAAAGGGACCCTGCCACCAGAATCCTCAGAACCTCTGAAGAGAAACTGAGGTTTAGAAGATGTGAGCATAGAAGGAAGAAATGGGTGAGGCCCTCAGAATTTTACAACCAAGCAGTAGTAAGTAGTAAAGCTTGAACGCCTAGCTCACAAGAACATTTTCGTCCTTTTTTTTCAAGTCAACACTACACAGGGGTGACAGTCTCTGGAGAATACTTTTCTTGACCTGAGTTATCGCAGTAGTGGCTGAATCCACGATTCTGGATGGGGACACTAGCAGTCAATGTTCTTGTCACAGCTCTACTGGCAGCATCGGGAATAGGCACCATGGACCCCCGGTGACCACATTCCTGTCATTTTATGTTCTCTTGTTATGTGTGAATGTGAGCATGTTGGTACTATAGTGTATCTATGGAGTCAGAGGACCACCTCAGGTGCTGGTCTTTGCCTTCCTCTTTGCTTGAGACAGGGTTTCTGTGTTGTTTATGTGTACATGTGTCAGGCTGGCTGGTCCTTGGGCTCTTTGGATTCTTCTATTTCAACCATCTCCCCAGAGGGGTGCTGGGATTACAGAGAAACTCTGTTATATTTTCTGCTTTTATATGGGTTCTGGAGATTCAAACTCAGTTCCTTACATCTGAAAGAGCTTTTACCTACTGGATCATCCCTCAGACCCCCCTCCCAGCAGGGATTTCTCTCTTTCTCTCTCTCTCTCTTTCTCTCTCTCCAAGCACATTAATGTGTAGAGGTCAGAGGTTGATCCCAGGTATCATCACCACAGCAATGAATTCAATCATCAAATATAGTCACGGCTGTCAGTTCTGTTGCAGATGACAGGAAGGAATTATTGTCTTGAGTCAGGGCTCAGCCATTTCTTACACTGAGCACCATTTATAAACCAATAGAAAGTGGTTTTGAATGTCCTCTTTTTCAACCAAAATGAAAATAGCTATACTGACTTGTTCTTCTTAAATTAAATATCAACCTTGCTACCCGAGATAGAGGCCGAAGAGCAACCATCTGCTCTTCCTCTTTAGCCAGCTTTCCAGAAAAGAGAGCTTCTCTCTCACCATCCCAGACCAAAATGGCTGCCAAACTCAAAGCCCCTCCGTACCACTTCCTGTGCAATTCTCTATTCCTTTTCCTAACTCCCTCTTACTCTCTATGGTTACTACATGTCAAATAGTTGCTGGCTCCACCGCTTGACCCAAGGCTGATTTTATTTAACTAAGGCAATCTCAGGGAGGGTCTCAGACTCATTTTATGACTTGGGGGTCCTAGGGAGGGAGGAATAAATATCACTGGGAAATCTGACATAACTTTTAAAACAGAGCTGTTGGCTCATGGCTGGAAAGCAGCCTCAGGGGACCTTCTGTATCTTCTAGATCAGGCTCAGTTTGTGTTGTGAGGTCATAGGACACTTGCCACAAGTACCAGGGTTGTACCATTGGGTATGACGCAGACAAGACACAGTTCCATGGGGCTGATGTGGTTCTGGCTTACCCATTCCTTATACCTTCACTCAAACTGCTCCAGGTTTGCTCCAGGTTTAACTGGTCAGGCTCCTGTCTATAGAAAGTGCCCTGTTGGGTCCACAGGGGGAAACACTTCCCAAATGAGAAAGCCAAAGTCAAAGCAGGTGGGAGGCTCATGCCCTTAATGCTACTATCTACAGAGGCTCAAGCTACATCATGGCTTGAAGCCAAAGGGGCCTGTGCAGAATAAAGAGGATTTTCTTTCTCCATAGAAATCCTAGAATTTTTAGAGAAGAGAGAATCACTTACTGGATTTAGTTTTAGAAAAGGAGACTTCAGGGAAATCAGGTCTGCTCTGATTGGCCCTCATGGAGTTTTCTAGATTCCAAGCATTTCTCCTGATTCAAAGTGTGAAGCTGGCAGGTAGTGAGGATGAGAGTAAGCTTCATAGGGAAAAAAAATCCCAAACAATAAAATAACAACAACAAAAGAGCTTTCAAGATATGGGTCCAGAGCTGCATTTTAACTTTACACTGTGAACATATTTATTTTCCAAAATTGTAACTATAACAAAAGAATAGAAGCTGGGAGTAATACTGATTCCTTTAATTTCAGCTCTTGGTAGCCTGAAACAGGAAGATTTGCATAGATCTGAGGTCAGCCTGGGACTACAAAGTAAGTTCTAGGCCAGCCTGAGCTATAGTATAAGACCCTGCCTCAGAGACAATTCCATAAACAAAAGAGAGCTACTATTAGTGACAATGAAAAGTAATTACATAGAGAACTTGTCATTGAGAGACAATGCAGTGGCCCAAATCAATCTGGTAAAAATGTGTACACCAATATTTCTCCTAGACAGCTGGGCAACCATGTTTGTAACACCAGTAAGATATGGGAAGTTTTGTACTGGCCAGGGATAGACTGGTAAGAGGTAAATCTAGGCATTCCTTCCATTCTATTAGTTAATTCTAGTTTATTGTCTTTATAAATAGGAATGTGCAATGAACAAAGTAAATCAAGCAAAATTATAGTTACGAAAGCAACAATGGTTCACATGTACATTGTACATTTTTTTTTCTGCATGTAAAGCACTGCTTAAGAATTTTATATACTTCTGTGGAATAATCCTTTTCTATACTGTGAAGATGTGTGCTCTTGTTGGTTTAATAAAAAGTTAATGGCCAATAGCTAAGCAGGAAGAGGTTAGGTAGGACTTGCTGACAGGGAAAAATCAAGTTCAGGGATCAAGAAGGATGAAGTTGCTAAAGGATAAGGAGAAACAAGATGAATTTGTCATACTAAAGAAGGTATTACCACATGGTAGAGCATAGATAAGAAATATGGGTTAATTTAAGTCATAAGAGATAGTTAGTAACCAGCCTAAGCTACTGACCAAGCATTTATAGTTAAAAATAAGTCTCTGTGTGGTTATTTGGGAGTTGGCTGATGGAACAGAAACTTCTGCTGACAATATACAAAAGCTAAAATACTAACACATGTATTTATTAACACAGATATTAACACAGATGAGGAACGTGGGCCCCAGAGAGATTAGACAAGGTACTCCATGTTGTACAGCTCGTGTGTGTTGGAGTTGAAATTGAAACAGACTCATTCAGTGAGGAAGCTGAAGCTATAGTGATTCTTCCAGACAAGGGTAGACCTGATGATGAAGTTCAGATGAGCTGGCTTCATAGTCTGCATATTTTCCACAAAACATTTGGGCCTTCATGTCATTTTAATTGAAGAGATCAAATGAAAGAAAAAAGTTAATTCCATTTTCAGATCTGAATGGACAATTACGATGATTCCATGATCTGCTTCAGTTGTCAACTGGACGCAAATCTAGGCTTACCTGGGAAGAGGTTCACAGTGGACTGTTAGATGACGGTGGCTTGTGGACATGGCTTGTCTTGAGATGAGAAGACCTTCCCTGAATGTGGGCAGCACCTGATGGGCCCTGAACCATGTAAGAATGAAGAAAGGGCACTGGACAGACCAGCAAGCAAACAAGGGCGATCTGTGTCTTCCTTTCTCCTACTTCGTGGATGAACTGTGTGTGACCAGCTGTTCCGATTCTTCCTTCAACCTTGACTCTCCACCAATAATGACATGGAACTTTAAGCCAAAGAAGCCCTTTCCTCCCATAAACTGCTTTTGGCCAAGATATTTTATCACAGCAAGAGAAATGAAATTAGAAAGCCTCAGTAAATGAAAGTATTTCAAAAGACCTTGACTGTCCATTCAGTTCAAATCTTCTCCCCAGACATGCTTGCTGGGTCCGTGTTTTTCTTCTTTCTTTCTTCCTTCCTTCCTTTTTTTCTTTCTTCCTTCCTTTCTTCTATCCTTTTGGTTTTTCAAGACAAGACTTCTCTGTTTAGCTATGGCTGCCTTGGAACTAGCTCTATAGAGGAGGCTGGCCTTAAACTCACAGAGATCTGCCTGTCTCTGCCTCCTGAGTACTTGGATTAAAGATAAACACCACCACTGCCCAACTCTTTTTGTTTAAAAAAAGATTTATTTATTTATTTATTTGTATGTGTGTGTGTATTTGTGTGTGATATGTGTGTTCCAGTGCCCAAGAAAGAGGACAGAGAAGGCATTTGATCCCCTGCAGCAGGAGTTACAGGTGTTTGTGGGCCACCTGATGTGCTGGGAACCAAACTTAAATCCTCGGGAAGAGCAGCAAGTGCTGTTATCTGCTGAGCCATTTCTCCAGCCAGCCCCAAATCACTCCTTTTCCTCCCTGAAACATGGTGGATTTCAGAATCACTCCTTTCCAGGCAGAAGGTGCAGCTGATCTCAGAGCACAGTCTGATGTTGGTTTTTGATCTCTGCCCTCACAGTGGGAATGAGTCCATGGAACTCTGAGCAGCTCTTTCATATCTTCGGGCTTCTAACAGTGCTTATGACAAGGACTGAGGCAAAGAAGAAATCTTGTTATCTAGAGATTTTTCTCATTCACTGCCAGCAGTGCTCAGGACCACCAAGAACTCATCAGATCATCTCTTCCTGGGAGACTCTAACATCCCAACACCAGTACCCCACTTACCAGTAAGAATGATGTTTGCAAGTTTAGGTTGATCAAAAACTTTCAAGGAGAGTTCCTGAGCAGAAGGATACTACTGTCGCCACGGGGGGGAAAAAAAAGTAAACAAGTCCAACTAACTCTAAGCAATGTTATTTAAGGCTTGAATTATGGAGACTATATTGTTTATTTGCACAAAGCACTGAAAATGTTTGAAGACAATTCTTCTACCCCAAATTACCTTTAGATTCCCAGGTGCCTTTAAATAGCCAGGAAGGAGTAGGCCTGGTATTTTCTAAGTTTCTGGCTTCCTGAAATAGTTGTCCTGAGAATTTCTAGCTACTAACAGGGAAGTCTCGAAGAACTCTAGCCCCCTACCAGAGACAATGTCATACAGATAATTTTTTACGTAAGACAATTTTGAAATACAATTTCAAAACTTTAAAATGGGTAGAGAAGATCTAGTTCTGGTGATGGTGGATTAGGATGTTTCCTAGTAGTCAGATCCTCTCCAAGGAGACTTATAAACTCAGAACAAAACGTGGTGGGGGGAAAGAAGCCTATATTTGGAAGCTTTGGATACAACCAAAGTGGACAGAGAAGCTGGGGTCTGATTTTAGATGGAGGAGCCTCATTGGGTGAGCAATGCCTATGCTGCCTTTCCCAAGGCTCCTCCAGTCTGGACAGAGGACAGCACTCTGACCACCACAGTGAATAAAAGCCATGGCAGGGGGTTGAAAGGGGTCTGAAAGTACCTAAAAGTTTTAAAGATGTGTATAGATTTTATCTCCTGCCCACTGACCAGGGGACAGAACTTAGAGTCTCTGAATACTAAGGAGCAGAGACCAAATCCCAGGGATTACATTTTTTTCTTTCAGTCGAAGGAGAAATGTTAAACAAGGCTACACTAAAGAACACAAGGCCAAAGTTCTGCAACTTCAAGGGATAGTCCATAAATAACCACCTGATATTGTCAAAGAAAGGCAGAATCCAGAGGCTCTGAAACCATCACGAGAAGCAAAATCCATGAAAGTTTTAGAGAAGCAAGAAAACATCATTTAAGTGATTTGTATTCAAAGGGAAACCACAATGGCATGAGAGTCAATATATATTATATGTTAGAATAGCTGGACAAGAGCTTCTGTTTTTCCCTTGGTCTTTAGGTTCAAATCCAGGACTTTGCACATGGTAGACAACTACTCTAGTGCTGACCTAATTGTCCCACCCCACAAAAACCTTTAAGTAGCAATTACATGCTCAAAAGATAAAAACATTTACATAATGAGTAAACAGATGGAGAATTGCCAGAAAGCAATGCATATATATGAATGTGTGTATGTGTGTGTGTATTTTATATATATATATATACGTATTTATATTCATTTTAAGGTTATCTTATAAAATAATGGGCTTATTGCGGCATCTCCATTCATATATTATATGCGTTATACTTTGCTCTCCTTTAGCCCATCCCCACTATTTGCTACAGCACCTCCCCACCTTCAGCTTTCCCCGTACAGTCTCCCATCTACCTCTTTATTACATGTGTTCCATTATCCTCTCGATTCCCCACTTTCTTAACAGTACATTTCTAAAGAATCAAATGGAAATTTTAGAGCTGACAAAACAAAATATAAAAACAACAGTAAAAATTTTAAATTGGCAAATGAAAATTAAGTAACACATGCTTAGAAGTAAAAGTTCCAAACTATAAAACATAGAAGACTTGGGAAATCTTGGCATTCTTAAAGACCTGGGAAATCTTGGAAGTCTTGGAGAACATTAAGACTTTTTAGAACATGAAAAAACACTGATTATGGGGCTGGAGAGATGGCTCAGCGGTTAAGAGCACCGTCTGCTCTTCCAGAGGACCCGGGTTCAATTCCCAGCACCCACATGGCAGCTAACAACTGTCTGTAGTTCCAGTTCCAGGCAAAACAACAAGGCAAATAAATAAATAAATAAAAGTGTTTTTTTTTTAAAAAAAAAAAAACTGATTATAAAATTTAAATTAGAAATTGACCATATCTGCAAAAATTTAAAAAACATATATGGTGTAATTTAAAATCTGTTATTCAATAAAAAATTTATACTAAGCATATATGAAAATCTCTTACAAATTATTTATAAACACTACCATCTTTATCATTCTGATTGAATTAATACACTCTGGGCATTAGTGATGTGCAGCTTCGGGCTTGTTTCTGAACGCATTTCTACAGAAGGTCAGCAGGAGGAAAACCTACCCTGAATGTAAGCAGTACCAGTATGGGCTGAAGTACTGGCCTAAAGAAAGAGAAAAGAAGAAAGTCATGTGGGTATTAGCCTTCCTCTCTCTACTCCTATATCTGCTGAGATGTGAACAAGCAGCCTCATGTTCCACCTGCCACAGCCACAGGGCATCTCAACACTGTGCCTTTCCCACCACAGTGAGTTATACCTCCAAAGTGTGAGACAAAATAAACCCTTGAGTTGCTTTTTAGCAGGTGTTTGACAACACCAAAAAGTAACACAGGGATAGGAAGGACACTTTACCAATAGCCAGTCACCCCTTGCAAGGTAGATGATACAATGTATATTTAGGAAAATGCAAATCAAAATCACAATGAGATCCCATGTATTAAATGGCCAATATGCTCAATACCACGAGTCCAAAATGTTAGTGAGGCTAAGAAGCAGCTAGAATTTATAGGCTGTCAGCATACATACACTTCATCTGCAAAATGAAGTATTTTATTATTACTAACTTGGAAGTCAATATATGGTACTTACAACCTGTTGTTAACCTATTCCTGTGTTTTCAGATGCTCTGTGATGGATCATGAGAAGAGAAGTTGGGAGAAGATGTCATTTCTCATTGTTGTTGACTAAATACCTCACAAAGGCCACATGAGAAAGGGAAGTTTTGATTTTGGCTCACAGATCAGGGTGCAGATTGTCATATGTGGAAGGTACGGCAGCAGAAGCATGAGACATCATATTCTCCTGTCTCAGGTCAGGAATAAAGGAACATTGGCACTCAGATTCCACTCCCTTCTCTCTGGGATCCCAGCCTGTGAGATGATGCCACCCACATTCAGGGAGAGCCCTCTTTTCTTGGTTCATTCTGTCTGCAAACATCCTCATAGGCACACACAGAGATGTGTTTCCATGGTGATTCTAAACCCTGTTCAATTAACAAGATTAACCCTCACAATGGAGACTCCAGATGTTGAGATCCCTAGGACTTTCCATCCAGATGTTCACCTCTTCACCTAGGTGGTGTCCCTGGTGATGAGACATGCTGCCAATCTTCATGGAACCATCTCTAATCAAGTAAATTCTCTGTGTAATTCACACTTATTCTAGTGCTTGTTCCCCTAGAGAAAGAATACTTTCCACACTGACTCAGTACCAGCTCTGAGAAGCAATGTGTCTGCATTTTGTCAAATATTATAATTTACTGTTAAAATAAAAATCCCATTTTTCTCATTAAATCCTAAAGGCTTTTACTGCTTGCTTTTCCACTTCCCAGTCCAAAATTCTGGAAAAGTTCGGGCCTCTATTCCAAGAGAGACAGCAAGCCCCCCCCCCCCCCATACCACCACAACCACCACAGACACACCAAGAACTGGAGCGGTCACCTACTTCACTGGGACAAAGGAGTGTAATGTTATTTCACACCTACACAGCTCTAGAAAAAGGACCTGGAATGCAGCCCTGGGATGCAGCCATTCAAGTTTCCTCAGGTTTGATCCGGCTGTATCGTCAAAAGCCTTTTATTCCAGGAGATCTTCAGCCCTGAGCAAACCAGGTTGGTTGCCCAGCTGGAAGAAGACATAGAGCTGCTGGTTGGAGGCCTTATGACATTGTCATTGTGTCGTTGTCAACTCCCAACTCTCAGTCGGGCTCTGAAGACCCTGGATGTAATGGCTAATACCATTTCTGCTCCAGCCAGCTCTCCTGGATTGTGTTATCTTTGCTATAAGCACCCCGCCCCCCACCCCACATCATACACACAGATGCACAAACATATAAAAATACACACACACACAGACCTACACACACAGAGACATAGACACATATACAAAATACATACACATAGCCATACACATTCATACAAAAACATACACAGATATGCACATAGACACACACAGAGAGATAAACACAGAAGCACACAGAGCCAGCCGCCACACCCCGTATCTTACCAGGTTTCAACCATACTGTGGTGGTTTAAATGCTAAATGTTCCCGATAGACTTCCCATATTGAAATACTTGACCCCTGTTGATGGGACAGTTTGGGGAGGCTCAGGAGGGTGTGACCTTGCAGGAGGAAGTATGTCACTGGGGGCGGGCTTTGAGATTTCAGTGCGATGCACCATTCCCAGCTTGCTCTCTGCTTCCTGCTTGTGGTGTAAGATGTGAGCTCAAAGCTGCCCTAGCTGTCACGCTCCCTCACCATGGCAGTGGTGGACTCCTATCCCTCTGGAACTGTGACCCCAAAGAAACTCTTTCTTTCAATAAGTTGCCTTGGTCATGTTGTTTTGTCATAGCCATATACACATAACTAACGCACACGTTATCAGCTGGCCTTGATGGTGCACATTTGTAATCTCAGCACAGAGATGGAGAGGCAGGAGATCCTCCCTCAACTCAAACAAAACAAAACACAAAAGCCAAACCAATTTCAGCCACACCGTGTATCTTGGCTTTTTTTTTTTGTGTGTGTGTGTGTGTGTGTGTGTGTGTGTGTGTGTGTGTGTCCAATGTCAGGACACTTCCCAAATGGTTCCACAGTTTAAAAGTCTTTGAAACACTTGAGCTATCTGTGAATTTACTAAACTTTATTTCATTGTATTATTTTACTTGAGACAGGCTCTCACTCTTAGCCCAGGCTGGCCTGAAATTCACTATACAAGGTTCTGTAATGATGAAGCAGACCCAGAACCTGGAGTCATTACTTATATATGGCAAAGGGGACTTGGAACTGGAGAGATCACCTTACAGTCTCTGGTCCCCAAACACAGTTTTGTTATCATCCAGGCCCTCATAAGATGGAGACAAGAGGTCAAAGGAGAGACGATGGGGGTCAGTCTGTAAAATGAAGGAAGTGTCCTCAAGCCAAGGACTGCTGGAAGTCTGGAGAAAATAAGATAGTGGAAACACGTTACCCTCTGGCACCCCATAGTCACCTTGACTTTGCTAGTAAAATGTTATTTCAGCCTCCTGAACTGTAACAGCAAATGTTTGTGCCACCGGAAGCTTCCAAGTGTTGAGGGCAGCATGGGAAAGAAGGGTACTCAGCAGGAGAAAAGCAAAAGCTAGAGAAACCAAGTGGGCTAGGTCACAGGGAAATCCCAGGAGGAGTTCCGACTGCCTCCTGCTGGGAAACAGCCTCCAAATCCCCCAACCCAGAACCCTAAAATCCCCTAACCAGATGTTCCCCCACCCCCACCCCCGAGTACCCCACCCATGGGATCATCTAGCATCTGCACCAGTGTGCCCACTCTCAGCCTATATCACTTAAGAATCTGCTGGGTTAATATCCTATAAGGCAAAAGGGAAGGAGTACCCACCATGTTAGCTGCAGTGCATGCTGGGAATAGGGCCAAGCCAACTGTCAGAACAAATGGGGCTGTGGGACACCCACCCATCTAGAGTGAGCTCCCTGGAAGAAGCAGCACAGGCCTTTTTCAGATCAGAGGAGAAGCATTGCTCTGAAGCTCAGCCCACTGAGGCGTTTAAATCAGAGGACAGGGTGGTGGTGTTAGAACTGAGCCATGGGTCTTGGGTCACAGCTGTCCCAAGCAGGTGTCCTTCAAAAGATGCTGGAATAAACCTAAGAAGATTTGAAACATTTCTTGCTGGTTCATTTCGTTGCAGCCTGAATGACAGGGTGTGGTGTTGGGGAGGGGAAGTGAGGTACATTTGGTTACTGAAATGGTTTCTCCTGACTGAGAAAAAAAGTCCAGGAATAAAGGGGGGGAGGTGTCCTTGGCTCCCTTCAGTTTGTTTGATTACAACAATCAAATCTGTCCTTCAGATTTAGTCCCCAAAGGCATCAGAGTTTGACAATGACAAATTAAGAACAGCTGTCCCTTGGCCATCAGAATTACAGCTCCTTCCTCCTTACGTGGACTGTGGGACACAGACAGTGTTTCTGGCAGTTCCAAGGCCAGACTCTGGTCATAGAAGTTTGGGTCAGTCAATATGTGGGGGGTGATGGCCCAGGCTTTCCCTGACACAGTTGAGCAATTTGAGGCTTTTAACTGCCTTGGGAATTGGGGTGTTCCTCAAATGAGGAACTGAGATAGGATCTCACTTTCCAATGGGGGGCAGAACTCTACTCACAGAGACACTATTCCCAGGCCAGGGAAGCAGACAAATGGAGTATCATTTTCAGGGGTTGGGCACCTGTTTGCTTTTCTACCTGACTTGATCTTCTCATTTGAAGGACATGGAGATGACAAGCGTAGTGTCCGTCTCTAGTCAGGGTGGTTGCCACCTTCTCCTCTGCTGGCCTCTGAACAGAGCAACCCCAGGCTTTCACTGCATCTGCCTTTGAATGTCCAGAGGCTTTGAAGAACTAAGAGTCTAAGGAGGACCAATGACTTGAGAATGTCATTCTTAGGGCAGCTGGTACTGGAGACACAGACATATCCCATAGACAGTCTGGGCCTTGCCTCAGTTTCCTCCACACTCAGAGCACATTCCTGTCCAGCCAAGTGGCAGACTCCCCAAGACCTAGCACATGCTGTGTCCTAGATAGCAGTGGTTGGGAGGGAAAGCTCAGTTTTTCTTCTGTCAGGTTCTAATCCCAGTACCAGGGCTTTCCTCCATGTATTGTGGCATTGCTTAAATTCAGTGCCTCAGTTTCCTCTTTCCTAAGTAGTGAGGAGTTCGGAGCTTCTTGTAAAGTTGTGTGTGAGTGCTGACTAACACAGGAGGAGCCAGGGCCGCATCTGGCAGGAGGGATATGTGTGAGGTTGAGTGTGGACCTCAGGCGCCAGAATCAGAACCAGAGGGCTAAGTTGCATAAAAGTATGTCAAGACCCTCTCTAAACAGCTTGCCAAGATCCCCTATGATCTGGCATTGGTTCCCAGGTATGGACAGATGGCAAAAGCCTTTCCTGTCACCTCAGCATGAAGGTCCCTTCCCTGGGGGCTAGCCTTATCCAGTCCTTTCTCTTCTCCCTTACATCTCCATGGGGCAAAGGCCAATCCTGTCCCCCATATACCAAACAGGAAACTAAGGCTCAGGGAGATTGGATGAGTTGTCTTGGGTAGTAAAGAGAGTTAGGGTTATACTATGAATGGTCCTTTGCCTGCCTGTTACCTGATCTGCTCACTGTGGTGAGAGGTGGTTAGACATCATTGCTGCTTGGGTCAGATAGAGGCAGGACAAGGATACAGGCTAGGTACATAAGGACTTAGGACCAGGCTCTTACATCACTGTGCTCTCTAGACTGCTGGGCCTGGGCTACCTGGAGGTTAGAAGAATATTGTTCCCACACTTCTGTCTGACTGCAAAGGCCCTCCCCCCAATTTTACTTCTGGTATGTTGAATAATCCTATGTCTAGGGTATTGGTATTACTTTTAATGATGAGATAAAAATGATGGGTTCTCAAACTATTGCCCATTGCTACCAATTATACATATATATATATATAAATGTGTGTGTGTATATATAGATTTATATATATATGACATTTTATTAGGACATGTATATAAAACATTTTATTAGGACTTGATGACTCTGCTCTGTGCATCAGCTCTGACTGTCGTTTCATTACAGTGCCATAGTAGAACAGCTGAAGCAGACCGAAAAGCCTACACATCTAAGATAATTAGCAGCTGGCTATTTTGAACAAACATTTGCTGAAAAATCAAAATTCACTTGAAAATTTGATTCTGTAAAGCCTTGACAGCATGAGGAATTTATAATCTAAATCTCTACAGTTTAAATCAATTCAAGTTCTCCTGAGGGTGCATCCAATGTTGATGCAAGTACAGACAGAGTGTATGTGTATAGAAGTGAGAATTGGTAGTAGGTAATGGATGTGAGTCTATTGTTACTAATACTAAACTCAAAGCCAGAGCAGAGTTCAGATCTAGGGGCAAGTTTGCTGTTCAGAGTTCTTCAAAGCAGAAAATATATATGGGATTTATTAGATTGCTTATAGAATGCAGTCCAGGTAATCCAGCAATGCTTTTTTTCATAGTGGGAAGGCAGAGAATGAGTTATTTGTTCAGTCCATGAGGCTGGATGTCTCATTGTTCCAATGTGGAGTCCTGGGGAGACACTAGCTTTAGTCTGTATTAGAATCCCCAAACAAGTTAGGTCTATTATTGGTGGAAAAAAAATGTCATAGAAACAGGATAGATAGTCTTGCCAGAGGAAGTGAGGACAGACAGGCAAATAGCAAAGTTTTCTGCTTTCATGTTTATTTATGTGGCCCACCACTAGAGGCCCAGATTTGGGGTGGATCTTCCTGTCTCAAATAATCTGGTAAGAAAATTCCTCACAGGAACCCGAGGCTTGGGTTCTAGCTGATTCCAAATTCAGTCAAGTTGATAACTGAGGTTGGTTATTATAACACCCTCCATCATTCCATAGGCCTCAGCTCGCTCACAGGAGGAGCATGGAGTTAATGCCACCCACCACACGGGGCTGCTGTTGCCAGTAAATGATGTCAGATGTGAAGAACCCACCGTTTGGGGCCTTTCCTGAGCCCCCAAACCAGGAGTACCATGACAGTTCTTGTGAGGATGCCTAGCATGTGTTAAATGCTCAGCCAGCTCACCCCACACCAGAATTATCCTAGACATCCACTATTATATTTGGAGTACAAATACTATTTTAGTAAGATACTCTCCCTTTTTCCTAGGTACAAATTGGGGTCATCTCAAAATTGTGACCTTCCACCAATTTCAAACATGCAGCATTCATTATCACTTTACCTGCACACAGGACACTCTGGTGCTCTGTGCATAAACCAGAGACAGTGGCCAGGAAAGCAGATGGTCTTGCTGTATCCCAGACTTTCACTGACCCCTGGGCAAACAGAAAGGTATTCAAGCCTCCTGCTGGAACTAACAATGGGACATTTTGGATCCCCCAGGGCAAACTGGAACAGTCCTGCTTTCTATCAGCAGTGAGCTCTGTCCAGAGACAAAGGGGTTTATCTGCCATGGTCTATGGTTTTTACTGTAGTTAGTTGCCTTGTATACTTAATGGGGGGAAGGCGGAGGGGGGGTGGATTGCCAAAATGGTTACTGAGCCACAGGGGGAGAAAAGGGGAAGGGGTTGCCTCATTAATCAGACCTGTGCTGGAATACAGTGTTGCTCATGTTCAGGGAATTAAAACTTGAAGTTAAATTGTAGCAGGAGGTAACCTGAGTGCAGGCAGCCTGTCTCCACCGTAGATTTATGGTGTTTACTCAACGGGAACTTTCAGGGAAAGAACACCTCTCCTCCCCTCTTTTTTTCAAAACACATCGTCAGCCCAGAGAGATCAGGTTCCCGATTTTCGGTGTGCAGAGCGCACACGCACCCAGGATTTGATCTTCCTTGTTCTGAGCAAAGGGGAAAATTCGAAGCTACCCCTAGTGGGAGGTGCCTGAGAGGGGTTTCCTTATCAGAGTCAGCTCTAATGGCAACACTTGCTTGGCCCAGGAAGACCTGTAACTGGCCACCTGCACAGTCTAATGGTGAACCAGGAACACTGGTCACCTTGCCACACCACAAGGGACACAGGGAATTCTCCAGAAAAGCCACTATTCCCCTTGTTTTGCTTTCAGGCCCTTTGTGGTTTCAGTTCTGAACACTGATTACTGGTGACTTCAGATAAACAAGGGATTCCATTTTTCCAGCTTTCCCACAATAGCCTCACCTGTCAGCCCAAGTAAACCTGGAGTAAACAGCTAACAGAGTAAAGTCCTTTCTGGAAAAGATTCCTTTAAGACACATCACAAGAAACTTTGCTGCCATTATGCTTGGACATGAAGCTGATGAGTGTGGGAGCCTACAGTACTTCCAGACCATCCCTCCATCCTCTAGAGACATCCCAGCCAGGCAGGAGAGAGAGTCTCCCCCCCCCCTCAACACACACACACTCCTCCCTTGCCCTCTGCTTGCCTTGGGCCTGGGGTATTGGAGAGATAATCATCCAGCTGTTTCAAATTAACTTAACATTTTGAGCCTTCTTGTTCAACAAACCCATCCCCTGCAAGCCTTTACAAAAGCATCTTATGAACACAGACTTATAAATGCATGCTCAAGCTTACCAGTGTCCAGAAATTTTGCATTGACTAATATCCTATGTCAACCAGAAAGGATACAAGTATGAAAATTCTATCACGTACAGCGGTTCTCACCTCCTTTATTTGGGGAGCCTGGTTGTTGGAGGGTGCAGAATAGATTTCAAGCAAAGCAGAGTGCCCCCCAGACCTAGTCTCCAAGTGAACTTCAGAAGACCAGAGACCTCACAGTAGCTAGTTCTCCTGCAGGGCCGACTCACTTGCTTCTGTGCTCCAGGACCTGGAGAGCAGGAATGAGGATGCTAATAATTTACAAGCAGAGATAAGATAGGATTTAGCGGAGGAGGTCAATCAGATAAAAACGCCACACACACACACACACACTTGGAATCTTTCCGCTGTTCTGAAAGGGAAAATGGGAGAGGGATGGAAATGAGCCTCCGACACAGACTTCTGGCAAGGTGCCTGTTTTTAACACACTTGTGGTTTAGTTCACTCCATCTTTAAGCAAGGTAGAGTGACTCATTTCATCTTTTCTGCTTCCTTTCCCTCTTATGCCTCCATCAAAGACTTAAAAGGTGTATTCACGATGCCCTCAGTTTACCTTCCAATAGGAACATTCTTTGAAAGCTTGACTGTGACAGAGTTGAATGACCCTGTGTATCATGGAGTGAGGAGGGAGTGAGGCCCAGAGGCTCCGATTGGTCTTGGAGACTCACCCTCATCTGCTGCAATGAGGGTGACTCAGTTACAAAGCCCTATTCTCCTATACCATCCATTCCAAAGCACATCAGGGATCTTGCCTTTTGACCGCACCTCCTTAAATCTTGAAAATCAAGAAACTATATACTCAGGAAAAAGTAAAATTGCATGGCAGAGGTGAATGAAGAAAGCCTTCCCAGGAGAAGCTAGTGTGAGAATCTAGTTTTGGGGTAGACCTTGCTGTTCTCAACAAACAATCTCACAGGATGGCTGGACACAGCAATCTCCTTCAGCCTCTGGCCTAGGAACATAGGGTGATGCTTTCGATACTGAAAACAGGCCTTCCAGTCTGGTCTCTTTTTCTGCCAGAATCTTGGAATTTATGATATAGTTGAAGCCAGACCACGATGGTAGGATCAGAATCAATGAGGAGTGGAGTTTTGGCCCCTGATCTTCATGAACAGCCCTAACATTGCTTATTTCTTCCTATTTGTTTTCTGGGGGGAAAAAAAATGAAGCTTGAATGCTTTTTAAAATTGTATATTGTTTTGTACTGTTTCATCAGAGACCTCCAGATAATAAGTCCTCACCCTTTGTCTGTAGATTTTGCTTTCTTTAAATGGATATATTTACACATTTTAATCATTTTGATTTCCATAAATTAAAATTAAGCTTTTTGGTTTTGATGACTCAGATTTCTAAAGTAGAGAGTTGAAAAGAATACTAAAGTTTTCAATCATGCAAGAGACTGACAATGAGCTCACTAAAAAAAAAAAGAAAAAAAGAAAAAAGAAAAAAAAAAAGTCTTTCCCTCTTTCTATTTTCTCAAAAGTTAGTTCTCAGAAAACAATCCATTTACTGTATGTGGCCTATTTATCAGCAAGGTTAAAAGTTCAGGAAAAGAAAGACTTAAAATATTTACATTAAAGGGAATGGTTCTGTAGGGCAGGAGCTGACCTTGTCCCTGACAGGGGCAGGAAAGCAGGATGGCCTCAAGTCAGCCCCTTCTCTCTCTTTGCCACTATTTCTCTTCCTCTTCTGAGAATGTGATCTTTTCTTCTTCTTTCTTGTAATGCTCATACATCACAGATAAGGTCCCTAGGACTCCAGGAGGATAGTTTACTGCTGACACATCTCTTTTATTTTCTAATACATTCATTTTTTTTTTCAAAATAAACAATTCGGTGAGTTAAAATAAGTAATGTGTCTGGTGGTCAGCATGTTGAGCCTCTGTATTTATGTCAGGTGTTTTGCTCAGAACTAACACATTATTACAGAGATCTTCCTATGCTAATGTGATTGCTAGGCAATAACTTCTTTAGTTTATGGATTTACAAAGCAAGGATCTGGCACCAGTACTGCACAATCCATCACACATGCCCACACCCATTACACATGCACTGCTACTACACAATCCATCACACATGCACACAGATACTGCACACATCCACCAGAAATGTACATACCTACCACAGACACCATGTACCACAAAAGCCATACCTATTTACACACAGAGCACAGATACCACACACATAAACTCCACAAACCACCCACATTACCCATGTGTCACACATCTAGATTCTCTCTCTCTCATATATATATATATATATATATATATATATATATATGACAGATGTCTACACTCACATTCACCCAAGGACCCACCCCTACACAGGCATGGGTGATGGGTATATAAACATACCCAAGTATAAAACACACCACAGACCTGTATCATACTGACATATCCACACATACACCATAGACACCTATTCCATCCATTCCATGACACACATGCAATCTGCACCACAACCTATGTCACATGTACAATACTCAGATGAGCATATCTCCCTACCCCCCAACACACATACTGAGGTGCTCACACTCATTCTCAAGCCTCAGCATTGGCTCTGCTTCTGCTGAGGCAGCCCTGCCAGCAGCAGGTGAGCTTCCAGTAGTATGCTCCCTTTTCAAAAGGACCATGGTGTTAAGGGGCTACTGCTTGCAAAGTAACTAGTAGGTGAAATAAGAAACCAGGTTTGAGGGAGCCTGAGGGCTGGAGAGACGACTCAGCCGTTAAAGGCTAGGCTCACAACCAAAAATACAAGGGGAAGCCTGAGCCTGAGGAAAGGTTTCCAAAGCAGGTCAGCCCTGCTCAAATCAGGACCTCTCTGAGCATGACTAAGCAGTGACTAATTGAAGAATATTAATTTCTATTAGGCATGGACAAGTCATCCTGAGCAAGTTGGGGAGTATGGGCATCTAGAAAGACCTAGAAGGTCAAAATGGCAGGATAATGATTGGTATGGAGGGATGGTCACAGATGAGTAGCCATTTCTGATGGTTTGCCTTTCCTGTCTTTTGTTTGGCCTCAAACACCAGCAGTGACTTATGTGGCCATCTTTTCACAGTTTATCAGCCCCTGTCTGTGTTCTCACTGATTCTCAAAGTTCTTCCCACTTTAACTAGCTGAGAGGGCCCAGGAGCGTCTGGCTGGCTGCCTGCTCCACCCCTCAGCCCAGAATCCTGCAGAATCACTGACTCAGCACTGACAGTCAAGAGCACAGGTGCCCTTTGCCCTTTTCAAATCCCCTGGGAGCCAGTGGAAGTGGTTGATTCTGGTGCCAGTGGTCAAAGCTGGGGCCTCTACCATTTTGACTCAGGCAGAGGGTTGCAGCAAGCAGAGTCTAGTATGGCACAGGTCATTGAACTTGCAGTCATGCCTTGATGTCCTTGGCCAGGCACAGGCCTTTTGAAGGGCTGCGTGGCAGACATACATTGAAGCCAGATACTTTAGATTTCAAGCCAAAGCACAACATCATGTGTCAGCTTTGTGACAGGAGGTAAGCTTTACTAAAACTCTCTTCCTTTACTTAAATGGAGATACCAATGCTGCCTCCAGGTTCTATGAAGAGATTCTGAACTAAGGTTGGAAGGCACCAGCAGAGAGCAAACCAGAGCCTCAGCCGGGGTAACCAGGATGATTGTTAGAAAGGTGACCATTCACACAGCTGTCTACGAAGGCATTCAGCACTGACAGGGCCTTAAGAAGAATGGCCATCTGAGATCCATTCCTGCCTTGCAATCAGGCTGGCTTTTGGGATCCTGCTAAGTCAAGTATAGAAAGGAACATGCCCATGATTACAGAAGTGAGAACTTAGAGAGTAGGTGGGTGGATGCTAAGGTAAATCAAGTCTAGTATTTGGAGACTACTGCCTGCCTTAGTCATTGCCAGTCAAGGCCACATTTCCCCTCAACTGCATAAAGGCAAAATTACTTCAAAAGTACTTTGGTATTAGGAAAAGATATGTTGTTCTAGAAAGTTCAACCAGAGTCCTCAAAAGTACTTTAGTATTAGGAAAAGATATGTGGTTCTAGAAAGTTCCACCAGAGTTGTCGCCAGAGGCCTCAGCAAAGATAACCAAGAAATCCTGTCAAGACTTCGAAACCTTCATCCCTCTTGATGTCGTCATCAGAGAACTCAGTGAGCTTCATTTGAAAGAGACCAGCCTCGATCCTTCTGCCTTGAGATGACTCCCATGGAGGATGGGGAGGAGAACAAATTGTTTCCGTGGAAGTTTTCACAACCCACCCCATTTGCCTTCTTTTCCTGGTATCTTTGTGAAAACATGGCATCAAAGAGCCCGGCTTTGGAAGGAGCTGCCTAAAGCCCATGCCACGTGTGAACCCTTCCACCTCGGATGTACACAGAGCCCTTGGCTTAACCGCAGTCTTGCTGTGGTTGGCATATATGCAGATCAAGCTTCACGCCAACCTGCAAACACTTCAGAGATGCTGATCTGGGTGGGAGAGGAAGGACTCAAAAGATTGGGAACAAGTGTTTCCCAAAGGAACCTTTTTAAGCCTGAAGAAATCCAGACACGTTCCCATTTCTAGGAAATCCCAGAGAAGGAGTGAAAGTGGACTGCAAGCTTTTGGGAAGAATCTGATGGTCTTTAGGAGGTAACACAAGTTCTCTGAGAGAAAGTCATTCCATGCTAACCTCGTTTCCTGTTTTGACGAGCTTCACCAGTACAGGCGATTAGGGGAATGCCCCAGAAAGTGTGTCTTACTTTCAGTAAAGCATTTGCAAACCTCTCCCTTCTATCCTATCTAAGTATGGTTCAAGATGGCCAGATGACAGAGAGGAATCACGACTGCCCAGAGAAAGCCAGCTCATGCCCTCACATCAGTCCTACCAACCTTTGGCCAGGCCACTCAGGAGATCTCACATCTTCAGCACTTCCTTCTACAGCCAAGTGTGGTCTCCAATGACTGCTTCTTCACCCACCAGATGGTTGAGTGGTGACAGGTTAGCCTGAGGTTGGATGCCAGGGATGCCTATGAGAGGCATCATCTTCACTGAGACCAGCATGGCTCTGCCTATACTGCCAATTGCTTTTTAAAATAACTTGTAAGGAGACACAGGAGGCTTCATTATCAAACTTGCAAGCCGCACAAAGCTCTGAGAAAGAAATATCTTCTGATTCAAGGACTGAGGATGAGAAGTCTGCAGTGAAACACACCACATCGTGGGCAGGCTGCTTAAAGCACAATCTACGCAGGGGTTAAAAAAAAAACTTGACATTTTCTCCCAGCTGTGACACTAAGCATTTGAGTGTGGCCAAGGATATGAAAAACTAAACCTTCACCTTTTAATTCTCTCCTTAAGACTAAATTTCTTTTAGGAAGGCTCGAATGACATTCTGAATCTCTCCCCTGCGGATTTGAGGGCCTCGGTGTGAGAGCAAAATAAGCCCAATGTGATAAAAAGGGAAAGGTCTGAAATTCTAAGTAGTATTATTCTCTGTCTAAGGTGCTTTCCCTCCTACTTAAAAAAAAAATAGAAAGAAATCTGACAGTCTCTGAGTGATAAGAAGAAAATGATTCAGCTTTGGCTTTTCTCTTCATCTCTAACCCCACGCTGGTACAGCTGCCTCAGCCCTCTCCCTGAGCCCACTACTGGCTTTTAATTAGATAAATTTTAAGTTTTGCCTGCATGTTTGTATGTGCATAAGGTGAGTGCAGTGCCCACTGAGGCCAGAAGAGGGCGTTGGATCACTGAGTTACAGATAGTTGTGAGTCACCATGTGGGACCTAGGAATAGATCCTGGGTGGTCTCTCCAGCTCCACCTGAGCGCATTTCAAAAGCTGTGAGTCTTCGACTTCTCATCTCCAAAATTTCTAAAAAGTCTTGGATTACAATAATTACATGTGTAGGTTCAGAAGGCCCCTTCTCTATGGCTGGGTCTCCAAAAAGGCAGATGCAAGAATTGTCTCTTATGAATCCCAAAGGACAGGCCTTGGACTCTTTGCAGGATATTTTAAGTTCTTTTCAATCATCCCTTTCAGAAAATGTTTTCTTTGCTGCTACTCAAACCCTGGCTCAGAATATAAATAGATACTTGAGGTAGAAGGTCAGGCTTTTGCAAAGTTAACCAGGAGAGAGAGCTAGCTCAGACTCTTCCCGTGTGCCAGAGTTTCCCTACCATTAAGGGCTTGCTGCTCCTATGCACCAGGCTAACTCCTATACTTCTGAGGACACTGCCTTTCATGCTATTTGTGTATGTATATATTCTCTTTTAAATTGTTCAACATGTCAGCTGCAGCCACAGAAGCCACAGAACGTATAGTTTATGGGAATAAAAGTCAAAGGTATTAAAAGCTCACATCCTCAGTTATATTAAATGTCCAGGGGTCACATCGGCTGAAGGATACAGTAACAAAGTAGACAGTGGTGATATGTTATATATTTAATAAAACCAGTCTGAAATATCTGAGAGTTACCCACAGTCAATCCAGGAGGGTCATGCTTTTAATCCCATCACTTGGGAGGCAGAGATTCCATTCTGGATCTCAGTGAGTTCAAGGCATAACAGAGCAGTGGTAACTCACACCTTTAATCCCAGTATGAGGATCCAGAGGATTTCTGTGAGTATAAGGCCAAACAGCCAGGCAGTGATGGCATACACCTTTAATCCCAGCACTGGGAAAGACCACCAGGAGTGGTGACCTATGCCTTTAATCCCATCAGATCTGAGTTTGATGCCAGCTTGGTTTACAGAAGGAGTTCCAGGCTCCCAGGCAGGCAATGGTGGTGCCATGCCTTTAATCCCATAACTCCAGAGACAGAGATCTTTCTGTGTTTCTGTGAATTCAAGGCTAACTACCAAATAGTAGTAGCCCATGCCTTTAATCTTAACCTGGATGGGATACAGCTGGGTGAAGAAGGTATTTAAGGCAGGTGTAAGAAGACAGATGAGTGAGGCTGAGGAAGCTGGAAGATAGCTGGGTGAGATTTGACTGCCGTGTTTTTCTCTTTGGTATTTCAGCCTCTCCCCGATATCTGGCTCTAAGTTTCTTTTAATACAACAAGAATTCATGCAACAATCGATCAGCATTGCTCAGTCTTGGCTTAGCATTAAACATTCTTGTGTTGGCTCAGTGCTTAAGAGAACTTGCTGCTCTTCCAGAGGACCCCGGTTCAATTTCCAGCACCCATCAGAAGGTCACAATCATCTGTAATTCCAGTCCCAGGGGATCCAACATCTTCTGATCTCATTGAATATCAGGCCCCCATGTGGTACACAGATATACATGCAGACCTAACAACCCTATGTACACAAAATAATAAAATAAAAATTTAAAAATGCCTGTGGAGAATTTCAAAATTTCGGTGTTTGTTCCCCACGTTTGCTATTTCTCAATTGTGATGCTTTGGATTGAGGTAAGTCCTGGAGGTCGAGGGCTTTGTTGTTTTTACATACAACTCATAATTCCACTCTCTGGTTAGGGTCAGAAGTTTGTCTTAAAAGCATCTAAAATTAAGTAATCAATTCTCTTTCACTTTTTCTCTTATTTTCCTTATGAATGAATTATTCCATGAATGCTATTTGGATTATTTCCAGTCTTTCCGAAGCCTGTGACCCCCATTTTTGTGTTGAGGCCATAAATACCCTACTGGGTAGAGGAGAAAGATGAGCAGAGGGTGGGCTGTGTTCTGTCTGAGGACATAGAAAAGGCTATCTGGGGGGACATGCCTGCTAGGGGAAACTGCTCTGCCGGGTAGGAGTATGTTCAGAGACGATTGTGTGGATCTTTGCAGAGCACATTTACAACCTATGTTTGGGTCTAAGCTCCTTGTTACCTCCTGGTCTTCATCTCTGCTCCCTGTGTGACCCCTCCACATTGCCTCCTTGTCTTCTAGAGCCCAGACAAATGGACCCAGAACAGGAGACAGAGTCTCAGGGCATTCCACTATGGAGATCTGCTGCTAGAGACAGCCCACTGAAGACTCGTTTCTTCCATAAATCAATGGTTTCTGACTTTCCAGGAATCTAATCAAACAAACTTGGACTTGGTGACAGATAAGCAAGGAGTGTCTTGGTATGAAGATAGAAGAGGGCTTGTGTCTTCTGCTGAGCAAGGGGCTGGAGGATCCTACTGCTCCAGCAACTAGCTACAGAGATGGAGATTTAGCCTCATCATATGCTTAGAATGCAGATACGTCTGTTGCTGAGAAGCAGCAAGATGATGGACTTAGGCAACACATGCCTGCTGTGCTGAGTACCAGATGCTGTGGACAGACTTGGGGATAACACAGCACATCTGCCCCAAGAGAGGACAGTGAAACACACAAAAAATAAACAAACAACCATGGTCACTTCTAATTCTAGTTAAGACCTATGCAGAAAATAAGATAGAAAATGGAAGGGGAGAAGGTATCTCTCAGAAGTTGGTATTCAGGGAGGCTTCCCAGAGTCTCAGTATTTGGGTAAGAACTGGATGACATCCCTGGGCCATTTACCCAGGGCCTTTGTGATGAGCCCCATGACCAATTAGCAAGTTGATGTTGAGGATATAAAGTAGTGAGCATATTCACTGAGTTATTCTTGGATTTCTGCTAAGCTTATAAGTGAAAACTAAAAGACTCTTGGAAGGTCTATACATGGCCTCTTTGGCTACATTCCCAGGATGGTGAGTGTGTTCAATTTACAGCTGTGGACAAGAAGAGGACTCTGTAGAAGGAATGCCTGGCCATTTAACCATTTCAGAACATATTCAAGTGCCAGTCACAGGATTTGAGGAATGGATTTGGGAAATCAAGACATCTGGATGAAACATTCATGATACAAACAGTCCTTCATCTCTTGAGCTAAGCCTACTTAGAAGTAGGCCACACATGCCAGGAAAGTTGGAGCAGAGGCTATTCCATCTTGTCTCCAGAACATGACACACAGTAGGCCCCATAGGAACTCATTATGGATTCAATCTGCAAATCAGAGATGTAGGGGGGGGGACAGAGAAAGTGAGAGTTTCCCTTGTAGCTCAAAGTTGAGGGGACCCTCGAAGCCAGTTATCAACTGTGACTAGGAGGAACATGACAGATTCCCAATACTCTCAACTGTCTGCCTGCCAACAGTGATTCCAGGGAGATCTAGAAAGGAGTAAGAATCAGGACACACACATGGCTGAGTACTGAGAGTCAAGCTCAACACACTTTTAAAGATGCTGTGGTGATCTAGGTGGTTAGACAAGCTTAACATGTAGCCTTGGAGTTCAAACTTAGTATCCTTAATTAGTGTTTCTGAGTAGACAATCAGCAGGCCATTCCATTTTCTTTAGTTTTGCTTTTAATAAAGAAAAGATCAAAGATCAAGGCATGAGAGAGGGCTCCATAAGTGGGAAACCAACCAAAAAAGACTATTACCAAAATACTGCAGGCCAATTACCAGTGAGCATGGAAGTCCACCAGAGTAGTTACAGTCCATTCCCGAGGGGGAAACCCTTCACCTGCCTTCTAGTTGCGTTCAGGAGGCAGCAGGTAGAGGTGCTGCTAGGAGCACGTCCTGATTTTTCTGTGTCTGTGTCATTTTCGATCAACTGTGTCATGGGGCTTCCTGTTTCAGCTCCCAGTTATTCTGAAACAAAAATATGCAAGAAAAACATAGGTCACTGCCAACCGCACGGAGACAGTCACTCTAGTACATGGAAACTGAAAAAGGAGACAGATCATAAATGCTGCTGTGATCGGGGAGTCAAACCAATAACACATAGTGATATCTATTCACATAGTGATATCCAAAATCCAAACCTTTCAAAAACCATTCAGGGGAGGTCAGAAAGACAAATGTTCCCAGAACCTCACTGCCTTGTTTGGGGCCACCCAGTTGTGACTTCCCCATGGGGTCTGATGCCCAATGAACTGTAAGACTTTGTTTCTGTGTGGTCTTGTTGATTTTTCTGGAGACTCACACAAGACTTAGAACATACCCCAGGTGATGCCTTGAGCTCCCATTCCCAAGGACCCAGAGCAACCTCAAGCAAGGTCACTGGGAATTCCAGTTCATAGAGGTGCAGAGCCCCAGTCACCTCTCTTCTCTGAGACTCTGAAGACCACAGCTATAGGCTCACTTGAACTTGTGCCAAGTAGCCCCCATAGGAGAGAAGAGAAAAAAATGAGACAACCCCCCACAAGACACACACAAACATCCAACCAAGCAGAGGTTGTAAGGATAGGTCAAAGCTGACAGAAGTTCCAGAAAGACCACGGTTCTATTAATAACTGCATTGTTGCTTGAGGCCCCCGTGGTTAGCCTCCCAAGCTGCACCCTGCTTACAGATCACATTCTCAGCTCTCCCAAAAGAGTGAAAGGGTATTTCCAAAAGGCAGAGTAGATACAGAGATGCAGATGGTACCATGCCCCAAAGGGCATGCTACAAGCCCACATAGCCAGCTTTGCACTCAGATCACACACACACACACACACACACACACACACACACACACACACACACACACACACACACACGATGGAGGCATTTTTCCATGAGATGGTTGGAGACAATATTCCCATGGGAGGAAGATCAGGTCTAAGCTGGCCACTGCTTCCAGCTGTGATTCTGAACAACATTGCTGACAGCTGAAAAGGCAGTACCCCACTCTAAGCTTCCTGGAACATCTCCCTATCCCTCTGTCTCCTCCTAGGTAGCCTTTTAAGATCCCATCTTGGGTTCATCCTGAGCTCCTGGGATTCATGCACTCCCACATTTTTCGGCAATATCCATGGAGGGAGTTATGATTTTTGGAATAGTGCCATCCTTCCCCAAGAGATTCCTTCACAATGCATAGCATACAAAGGACATGGGAAGTAGGAAATACGGAAAGTTGCTCAGACTGGTGCATTGTGTGTTTCCCAATATTCACGCTGCTGTTGCCTGAGGTTAGGAAGTCCTGCAGAGGGCAGTTTGCCCAGCCATTGAGATCTGACTGTAATTCTTCTAAGGACCCTCTCACTGACAATAAACTTCTCTGAGGCTCGGGGCTCTTGATACTGGCAATTGTGATGATCTAGTGCCTTTACTTTCCTTCAAAGGCCCTTGGCAGCAGCTGTGGGGAAGTTTCTGGAAGCTGAAGAACCTGGCTGTGTGACACCTCCACAGTCAAGAGGAACATCGCCCACCCCAGTTCCCCCAGTGAATCTCTTGGGAAAACCAGCTTCCCGTTTTGTGTCCTGTGAGCCAGCATTTTCTGACCAGGCTCATAGTATCCGCCATCTGGCCCAGGATTTCATCTGCAGCACCTTCCTGGGTGGGCGAAGAGAAACAGGAACTGAGTGACGCACCAGTGGCTGCCATGGGTGGAAGGAGAAACCGGCTTCCTCTAGTTCTACCAACAAAGCAGAGGCAGCTGGTTGCCCTCTCCTCCCCAGCCTGCTTCTTCTGAGTGGGATGCAGGACCCAAATGTAAGAGCCCAGGTAGCTACAATATGGCGTACCCAGCCAAGTGGGTATAGAAATTGCTCATAGACAGAGCAGACTAGGCATACAGAAGGAGGAAGTGGACATTCTTCCCAAGGTCACACTGGAAGGGGTAGCTGGACTGGGACTTGGGTCTTTCCCACCTAGTAGCCAAAGCTGAGAAGTTTCTTGAACTCCAGCTTCCCAGTACAGGGCCTGAATTAGCTGGTATGGGAGCTTTTGCATGGAAGAACCCAATTCCCATGGACCCCATACCAGATTACTATCTAGTTATCATTGAAGAAGCCCAGGCTAGACCATCTAGATACTAGAAGTTTGTTCCTAATGCTAAGCAAATCTCAAGGATGGCTCCCATAATCTAGTGGACACTGAGAATAGGTAGAGACAACTCATGACCTGCAGAATTAGGATGGGCCTGAAGGGGTACCTGGACACATGTGCAGTCATGTCACTCTCTGTGCTGATGATCTTTGCTGGTCTTGTGGGTCTTGAATATCTACCATTTGCTATATTGAAGGCAAGTACTCACTAGGGACCAGAGATACAGTCCAGGCTAGAGGTGTCCATGCAGGGAATGAGGTACAAACCCTTGATGTCCCACCCCCACCCCTGTCTTGTCTCTTATCAGGGTCCTGTGTCAGAGCTACATCTATTATCTCCTAGCAAAATTTAGAGCCTTTTAGAGTACCCCCCCAAGGAGCTTCTACAGAGTGTTCCAGACATCAATATTAACTAAACCTGACTCAGAAAGTGACTGTGTATTGTATGGAGCCTTTCAGACCCCTGACAGCAGAGACCAAGTCCTTCCTGGAGCTGTTCCAACACACCTAGCTTCTCTCACTGACCACTGAGTCCAGCATCCCACCTGCTAGAGTGTCCTTGCTGTGTGTTTTCACTCAGTTCTCTCAGAACAATGTGTCAAGGCCATCTTTTACTGACCTAGCAGAGCCCAAAGCACCAAGATTTCAAGGTCAAGCAGGTAGAGCTTGACTGTCATGCCTAGGTTCCCAACCAGCATCCTGGTCCTCACGTTCTGAGTGAGGAGATGCTCTCAGAATGGTCAGGTGCTCACAAGTAATTCAAATACCAGAGCCTCAAGGACCTTGCAAGTTGGCTCATATTTTAGTAATCCTTAGGTATCTCTAGGAATTGCCTTGGTTTATATCAAATAGGCAAAGGGGTCACAGCTAAAGGTCTGGTCTCCCTAGGTTATCTTCTGGTCTCATCTTTCACATCCTCTCCTTTGGCTACTTTCTCCATTTTTGATAGATAAAAAAAAAATATTTTTTCAAAGAATGAAAGCTAGTGCACACTTCAGCAGGCTTATATAGCCGGACTGGCTTTGCGAGAGACCAAAATTATAGAAAGCCCTGCTATACAGTCACTGAGAAATGCCAAGGGCCTCTGAAAAGCAGCATTCACTAGAAACAACCCAGAGCCATGACCTTTCAGGCATGCCAGCCTGACCCTGAACAGTGAACAGTTCTCAATGTGGACCAGATCATTCTCTCTGCAGCAGCAAGGAATCACCTGAGGATACACTAGATATGCAAACTCTCAAGCTCCCTCTGGATCTTCTAATTTGGAAAGTCTAGAGGTAAAGCCCAGGAACTGGGGTTGTCCTCAAAGCCCCTCAAAATAGAAATAAAAGAGCCCTCACTGACAAATAGTGGTTTGTCCCCGGTGATAGTCTTCAATACCGGGTCATGGTCTCAGTCTCCACTGGCTCTACTGGCCACACCTAGCCATCAGTTTGTGTCTACTTTCAATAGCTGTACTCATGTGGATGACGCTTTCCAGAGATCCCCACAGTAGGCAGGAAAATGTGCAACTCCAAAGGCACCCAAAACTCGTGGAGACTGTAGGGGAAACCTCCATCTCTCGCTTTTGCTGTTGTACACCTGCACAGCACTGACCTTAACTGGAGTACCCTCAAACCCATGAGGCAGAAATTCTCCTACACAAAACTGTTCAACCAACCAAGACACCCATCACTGCCTACTCTCCTCAGCCTACAGAGACCTACCGAGAATCTTGACATTTCTTTTCAATAGAAACAGAATCATGTCACCATTTCTACACACCTTGCTGTCACCATGAGAAGGAGAGTGGATGCAAAGCCACCCACCATCAAGTCTGGTCACACTGGAGTGTCAGAGTATAGACACCAGACACAACAAAACACTTGTACTGAGACAGGTAGAAACCACAGAAGGACAGCTTAAAATAGGCTGAAAAATATAGTTGAACAACAAAAAGCCTAACTTTGTACAGAAAGTATGAGAAAAAAGAAAAAAAAAGGAAGGAAGGAAGGAAAGAAAAAGAAAGCTAGGTATTTGTAAGTGCATTACAGGTAAGATGTCTGCCCCTCAGTTTCCATGGTCACCTTTGCAGAGATGGAGCCACAGGCAGGGCACTTAGGTACCGTGGGGACTTACAGTAAGTCATGACATACAGGCTAGTCAGACACCAGTAGAACTCAGTTTCCACTCACAGCCTTCCCAAGAGATGTGAACAGCCTGGCTTTGAGAACAGAACACTGTTACTCCTGTGTCTCTGCCTCAGGTTCTGATCTCTTGTGTGTTTCAGGTGAAGAAGCAAGGCTTGCAAGATCCTAACTCCACCCCACCCCCACCCACATACCCCTGCACAACCACAGTGGCTGGAGAAAGCATGTCAGCCCAGCTTCCATCCAGGCCCCTTGGGTCATGGAGACCTGTACAACAGCATGCCAGTTCAGCCCTGCTTTAGCGTCACAGACACTGACCGGAGGCTACCTGAGGCAGGAAGGAGGGAGGGGGCTGCTGCCTGATACCAAGTCATCTACCCTCTGTGAAATGTGACCAGACTGAATTTTGAAAAATACTAGGGAGGTGTGCACTCGTACCCTATCCAGGAATAGAGTGGCAGCAATCAGCCAGACTCAAATCCATTTCCTCTTGATAGCACCAAATAGTAGAGAAGCAGGAATCAGGAATCCTCACCCTCACAGTAAAAGTTAACATTGTAAAATGAGCAGCTAACTGAGAACAGCAAATAATTATGTAAGCGTGGAAGAAGGCAGCCAAAGGGGAAGAAGGAAAGAAAGAAAGAAAGAAAAAGAAAGAAAGAAAGAAGAGGGGTATACTAGAATCTTAAAAATAGAAGGCTCCACATCATACCCCGTTGTCTATTGTACACCTCTCTTTTAGCTGCTGAAAAGGTTAATAATTTTCCTACCGAAACTGAATGTGGGTTGTGAAAGAGCCATTAAAATGAAGAAAATTTCCCCGCGGCTGCTAATGTATTATCACCAAAGCCATCGAGTTTCAGTTTGAGTTATTTGTATTTATTTGTGAAAACAAAGATCACATCAGCAGAAGCTTCATCTTAATTATTGTCCTGGAGTGTCTGAGTTATTTTAGATGGAAAAAAAAAAAAAGAAGGCCCTCGCATGCATGTACACGTACACACACACACACACACACACACCACGGCATAAGAAGTCAAAACAACAGGTTGAAGGGGAAGATATGCTTAACTCAATCCTATCATTTTTAAAAAATATTTTCTTACATAAAACATTAAAATTTGTTTACAGTTTGTCCAGATATGACACTCAGTTTGTACTTTGAGTTGGTAAAATTTTTGTCCACTATATGGCTAGGCAGAGAACTTTTTTAAAAAAAAAAAAAACTACAATGTTTGTTTAACACTCTCAGAAGTGTAATTATAGCTATATCATAATTCTAAGTGGAAGACTTAGGGGAAAAATACAATTTAAATTCTTATTTCAAAGATCACCCAAAATCATGAGCTTGGAGACATTTCTGAGCAGGTGGAATCTGGATAAAATGCAGAAGTTCAGGTGTTTCTAACCCAAACGGGTCTCAGATGCCAGGTAAACAGGTTGTTCCCTGACGTTTAAAAGAAACCAGACAATGAAGTGGTTAATAAGGCTGTGAGGGCTCACAGACTTCTCTGCATGTATTTCCATCACAACATAAACAGCAGAATGAAAAAAAAAAAAAAAAAAAAACCCTGCAAAAGGAATCCTCCAGAGGTCTCACATCATCGAACAAACTGTTTTTCTACCTATTTTGTGTTGCGGGCTTTTGTTATCAACTCAATCGGCAAATTGTGGCCAATTTTGTCATGGTGTAAGCAGACATTTTGTTCCCAAACTGTTTTCAACATTTTAGCTACCAATTACAGTCAATGAGAAAAAGAACAAGCCACATTACAAACAGAAAGGGCATCAATTCTGTACCCAGTTAACCCCTTTTAAGGTTAACAATACATAGATGTGCACTGGTGTATATATTTGAAAACAGAACTCTAGTAAATTTATATTCTGAAACAACCCAACCAGCCTTTTGTAGAAAAAAATCATTAATGATTAGCCTGCTGATTGGATTTTTGAAAACAGGCAGGAGACATTCTTTGGTTCTGACCACGATGAGATCCTGAGACTACCCTGCTTAATGACACAGTGTATTATTTTTAATTTACAAAAAAAAAAATTTCAGAAACCAGATAAAGCTTGAAAATGCAGATGGGAGTCAAATGAATTAAACCAAGATTTTAAAAAAAGAAATCACCAGTTAAGCAGTTATTTACTACTGAAAATAAATGACACCCACGGAGTGCAAGCAATATATTAATATTGAAACTAAACAGCAGTCTTACACCACAAATCATTTCATTAAAAACAAATAAAGAACAATACCTAGTTAAAAGGAAAACGCATGGCTCTATTTGATGAGGCATTAAATACTGAGATCAAGACGAGATGGAAAACTGGCATGCCCATCTCCCCTTTGTTGTGCATCGTTAGAACAAGACAATGACGATGAAGAAGCCAGAAAGGGCCCTTCCTAAAGATTCAAGAATGACTTGGAAGGCAAGCAGAATGTGAGACACAGGACTGAGTTCAGAAAGCTCTGCTTGTCATTGCTCCTCAGGTTCGAAGGCACAGCAATGTGTACATTTTTAGCCTTTTAAAATACCAGCATGCCCACACACTGCCTCAGATTAAACCGAGGAGAAAATGACACATTCTGAAACCATTTTCTACAGCTACTTTCCTGATAACACTGAGGTGCTTACAATCAAATTAATGAATTCTTAAAAGCCCAAACAACTCTCCACAGAGAGACATTGTCCACAGCACCCTGAACTCCATTCTTAGTTTTTCAAGCAATTCTGTAAGTATCAGTCTCTGTTATTTGTGTTCAGGAAAATTCAGTTTTTCACCTCTATTTCAGACAAAGACATTGCTTATTGCTCTGAATAGTTAAACTGAGGAACGCTTTGAAAAAGCCCACACGAACACCACACGGACAGTGCTTCCCTGACCTCAAACAATGTAGAAATTGGTTGATTCTTGTCCCTTGTACTTTTGAATAACCCGTTCATGTTTGAAAATTTTTTAAGCAGCAAAGAAAGGAAACACCCACAGAGTCTAAGGAGTCATTGTTTCTTCAGAATGTCAATTTCTTCATAAATAGCCACCCCAAAATAAACAGTGAGGAGGACCCACGACAAGCAGTCCTTAAAAACTCAGAAGGATGGCTGGACAAACAGACTGGCAGAATATTTTAGCCCAAGAAATTTTAAGTCATTAGAAAGGAAGTTACTTTTATTTGTGGTCAACCTAAAAGATCCTCAGTGAAATGTTGGTCATTGTTTTTGGTACAGTGGAAGGAACCCCACGAAAACACCCGTGAGTTAATATCTTCCATTCAAGAGTCTGGTGTTTAATAACCTGCCTGAGATTCAGAAATGCTCTAAATCTCCGATTGTCTCAGTCCTATAAAGCCGAGTCCCTCCAAGCAAGCCGCCTACCTGCCTGGTGGACAATACCAGCATTTAACACAAGACAGAACAACTTTGAAAACAATGCTGTAATTTAAAAGTGACCGGTAATTTCAAGACAAAGGAGGTCACCGACATTTGTCATTTTTCAGAGAGTATTTGGTAAGGATTTTACTTGAAAAAACTCTCTCTGTCCTCATTCAGCAAAACGAAGCACTCAGAACAAGCCTGCCATGAGCACCTACCTCCCTGTAAAACCACACACAGCCCCCGGTGCCCTGTGTGAGACTTGGGAAATGATGGTGCCTTTAGTCATCTGGAAAAAGCAAAGCATGACATAGTTGTGAAGGGCTTTTCTTCAGAACATCTGTTCTTTTAACTTCGCTTCACCACAACAGAAAAGTTCAAGTTCACACTCCATCGTGCTTGTGACCCGGGAATTTCTTAAGAGCAGGGTGGTTGCATCCCCCTCAGGCTCTTCCTGAATAAATGATCCAGACATTTTCTTTAAAAAGTAAAATAAAAATTCAATTTTTGGGGAAAGTATATATAAACATAAAAGCTCTCCATGTATTAAAATTTAGTGTCTTAGCACAAGTATTTGACATGCAACCTAGCTGACTTAATGTTTCTTTTTTCACACACACACACACACACACACCCACACGAATTTACTAACACCAAAACTTTTCAGACTTTGTTTTAAAGACATTCCTAAGCATAAGTAAAATATGTTTTTTTCTCCCATTCACCCTTTTGTTTGAAGTCAATCTATCATTTATAAGATGATGGCAGTGATTTTGTTTAAACAATGTGACTTTAAAGGTTTAGATTGTCTCAGAAGTAGAATTAGGATATTAAGCTTTTTTTAAAAAAATGAAAGTTGTTTTTTTAAGAATCTATAAATAACTGCAAGAGGGAAGGAGGACTGGACAGACAGAAGTCACAGGAGCCCCCCAAACTCAGAATGCCTTTTTTTTTTTTTTTTTTTTTTTTGCTTTCTCCAGAGAAGGCAATAAAACTAATTGTCTGAAAAAAAAATTAAATATATAACAAGCAGGAGGAATCTGCAATATATGTAATACTAATTGATGAGGGAAGGCACATTTTTACTCCTGCAGCCTGACACTGACTTCATCAGTAGTGACAGAGCGCACTGGCCAGTTGCACTACACAGTGGATCTGCATCATGGAAAACAAGATTTCTCTGTTCGTAGGCTCAGGAGTACAGCTAAGCGGGTGGATGTATTAGCACAAGTCAAGGGCACCATGGATGTCTCTGGACCCTGAAGAGTACCGTGTGCTTCTGAGAGTCACCTAGCCCTTTGATTGATGTTCGGTGGGAAGCTGGGTTTGATTAGTTGCAGGATGCCAACCAATCTCTTTATCGAAGCCAGCTGAAAACAAAACTGAGACACACAGCTTGTGGTTTCATAAAAAATGTATTTACATGAAGTGTATTTTAAAGGGGGTTCGATCCCCAGGCACGATGCCATCTGTGATGTGCGGTGAGGTTGACATTTAAAGATGTCAGAGGAATCTACCTCCAGTCTATACTTAGCTAACACACCACCACCCGGACCAGTAAGTCTTGTTTTGCTGATTTCCAGCTTAGAAATCTGAAAAAAAGATACAATGTCATTTATTTCACACCAATCCTCTAAAATCCTCTCCCTTCTCATCTAAGATCTGTTTAAAAGGAAATGGAGCCATGGGTGACCAGGGGAAGAAAAGCCAACTTTCACATGTTGTCACAGGAATAGTAACAGAGGGACCAAGCCAGAGTCCAGAGTTGGGGGACAGAGTTACAAATGAAGTAGTGTTTGCCACTTCATGGCCCACTTCCTCACCCCAAATTGTCTAGGAAAAAGCTTTCTACCAAGGAGGTTCTTTTTGACTCTTACAAATGTGCCCCCTCCATGCCTGGAAAAACCCAAAGGGACACCAAACAGTTAAAAACACGTAATAGCTGCATCAAAGAAGTCACAGCAAAGGAGCCATAAAAGTCCCTGATAAACACTGGCTTCGCTTCAGGGGATCTAACTGGAAAACTCAGATCCCATTGCAGGCCCCTGTCAGAGTTTAGCAACCAAGAGTGAAAGCTACAGGCTTTATCAAGAAATAAAAGAGTGAAATCAGCAGCACCAGCTCACCCTCAGGCCTGTGATGTTTGCTAAATGCATTTAGTCATTGTTCCCTCATTTCCAAATGACACTTCACTGCCTAATTTGCTGGGGATGAAAATTGAGCCATAACATAAATTAAGATAAGCTTCCAAAGATCCAAATAAAATCACTACCCCATAGCCAGTAACACCCTGAATTTTCAGAACCTCATTCCTGGGAATGTGCAGATACTTCAGACAGAATGAAACATGGTCCTTAAGCTCTCCACATCCCTTATTTTCATTAGCATTGTGGAGGTTAAGGCATACTGACCCAGGACCTCAGTGCAAACAAGGGTTTATGTGCAGTAGCAGTGTGGCTTTCAAAGGATGTGGGGAGGAAGGGGTATTTTATAAAACTGTGCTAGCTGATTATCTGACAGTTTGTTCTTAACGTTTTTTACAAGGCCTCTGAACACAGAGCTGTCACTGGAAACCATTTGGTTTTGATTTTTGTAAAATTGTGGCATTATTCACTATTTGTGAAATATATATATGATATATCATATACTAAGAAATTTAAAAAGGATTTTAAATGATTTTACCACAAATAATTGAAAAATTTTACAGACTATGTTGATTACTACTTATTATTATTATTGTACTGGGTATCTACTCTAGTTCTTAATGTATATTAGGCAAACACCCTACTGTCCTATGTGTATACTCCCAAGTCAGGAGGTAAATATACTGAATCTAATCTAGATATTAACAATGTATGCATATATCACTTGGCACCTGTGATTTTAAATTTCATATTTATCAGTTAAAGTTTTTTTTAATTGATAACTGTACACAAATAAATTCAATAGTAGGAGTGTAAAATCCAATGTCAAGTGCCATTGTTTCATCCCAAATGACTGCTCTAACTGTGTGGAAGTTCACTGAAATGTATAGACTTTGGGTCTGGTTAATTTTGATGTGTGATATTTTTACTTGCAAAGGTTTTTCTTTAAAATAAAGTTTATACTTTTTTATAAGAAGGTGATGATATAGTATGCAAATTTTATCCCAATAAAATCATAATTTTTTTTAATCTGTCCTTATGGGTTGCTCGCTAAACCCAAGAGGACTAGGCTTCCACACAGCCAGTTCCACAGGAAAGCTAGGGGCTCAAGGACAATGACTATTACCCTATACCTGTAACTGCCACCATCAGCAAACAGCAGCTTTGATTTCTTTTGTGAACCTTGAGGCACCATATTCCACTCCCTAAGAATTCTCTCCTACTTGCCTGAGCTGTGGCCTTCTTTCTAGAAGTTATAAAAGCTGGGATATGAGTGCCAAGGTGAGGAACAACATAGTTTACCTGGACCTAAGCACAAGGCATCTCTTAGATCTGCCATGCTCACAGCCCACTTCTTCAGGCTCCTTTGCACACCAGCCTGACTGACATTCTAGGTCAGCACATAGGAGTCCCAGGGATAGCTGATCAGCACCTCCGCTTTACAGATTCATTTTGAGAAGAACAAGAAGAGTCATAATAATAAGTACTTCTGACAGACCTCATTCAGGCCAGTGGCGACTGCCCATAAAATCAAATGAGTAACCATCCTTTTCAGCCAGTCCAGGGGACTTCTACAGCAGAGACCTCTTCCCTCCAGGTTCCAGGGATAGGCAGACAGGGAGCCCATGAGCCCATGTGATTTGCCCTCCATCCCTCCCTTCATGGCTGGCTTTCTTGTTGACGCTGTCCTCACTGGTTTATTAGGCTGCACTGCTTGCTTTCTGCTGCTGCCTGTTGCTAGGAAAGGAACCTTAATCAGTGTGCCAGCAGGCACAGCACGGTTTGGTGACAAAGTAGAAACAATCCACACATTGATTTTTATTTTTTTTCTTCAAAAGAATAGCAAAGTACACTCCACAGAGGGAGGAGTGTGTGTGTGATAATATCACAAGTGTTATGTAAGGTGCATTTGGAGTGAATCTGATTTTGTATTGAATTACTGTCCTTCATCATCAATCAGGGTGCCTGCAGACTCACAGAACAGCTTGACTTTGGATCTCATTAAAGTGACAGTCCTTATTTACTCCCCCAGACCCCCCCTGGGGCGGTATGGGAAGCAAACCACATTGTCAAATCATCGAAAAACAAACCGAAGGAAACTGAGTTTCCAAGCTTTAAGCAGATGTTATTTACCCACAATCCATTTCCCAGAAGTCACTTGGAATCTACTCCATTTTCATCAGTCATCTAGAAGTATGGAATCTTGCCGGTACCCATGACATGTATTTATTTTTTGCCAGTGATAAGTGCAGGGGGATCTATGTCTTCACTCCAATTTACCTCCATCCTGGGGATATGACTGTCCCAACCTCTTTAGTGCCTTTCTGGCCACTGTTGCTGGTGATGAGCAAGTGACTCCTGTGTGACTGTTCCTACCCCACATTAAAGCCAAGTCCCAATTCCAGCTTGTGTTGTGAGAGATCTCTCCCTTCCCTCCTCCTTGTTAGGAGAATCGTCCTCGTCTGGAAGCACAACAAGCCTTACCCCTGAGGCTTCCTGGATCGTGCATCCCACTAGTTAAGACTGACCTTCAGGATGGGAGGGCTTGGGTAGCACTGTGCTCTCGGCTTTCCCCAGGGCATGTGGGCTGGGCTCACCAATGGTGGTGGAGAGCATAAATCAATCTCCTAGCTTGGGACACAACTATCATTTTAGGGCTCAACAAGATGAACGTTGCTGATGGTGACACTTTGCTAGTGGTGTCTCTTGTGGTGCTTTGCCAGGCCCACTATGCAATAGAAAATCCTTCGAGGTAAGTACTCTAACTGTTCTCACTAGAGAGAAGGGAGCCAATAGCAGGACAGTTAGCTTGCTACAGATGACAGTTAAGTCGAGCGCTGAGGAAGGACCATAGACACTGACAGCCCAGCCATCATTCTGGTCCGACGATAAAGATTTCCCTGCCATTCCCACACAATGTCCACCACTCTACAGTTCACACAGACACTTCCCTGAACCCTCTGTATGTGAGTCCCTGTCTACTTAATTGGATTGTGGCTTTCTAAGACAGACACTATAGCATCTTATTATTATGACTCTTCTTGTTCTTCCCAAAATGAATCTGTAAAGCGGAGGTGCTGATCAGCTATCCCTGGGACTTCTGTGTGCTGATCTAGAATGTCAGTCAGGCTGGTGTGCAAAGGAGCCTGAAGAAGTGGGCTGTGAGCATGAGATGCCTTGTTCTTAATCTGTGGGTTGTGACCCCTTGGGGGGAGTTAGTTTAACACTTTCACAGGGCTTACATATCAGATATTTACATTATGATCCATAACTGTAGTTAAATTATAGTTATGAAGTAGCAATGAAAATAATTTTATGGTCTGGGGTCAGCACAACATGAGGAGCTGTTATAAAGAATGACCTATAGTCAGTCAGCTAACTTCATCTTCAAGTATCCTACCTGGAGCATCATGGCACATCTTCATCTGTCTGTCTATTCCAGAGATGAGCACATGCCAGGATGGGACCTTCCATATGGACACAGTCTCTGATTTAAAATATCTCAAAAACTGGCTCATTAGCCTTGTCAAGAGTCCCTTGATAGAAAAGAAAAACTACACTAAGATTGTTTATCCAATTAAATAACATTTGTCTTTAGAAGTTTTTGTATGTATAATCTCCACAGTCAAAGCCAGGATCAGTCTGGCACACCTAATCCAAAGTTCTGCCGAAAATTCTGAAAGACAAAGGCCCAGGAAACCTGCTTACCAGGTGAGTGGCATGCAGGGTTAATCTAAGGTGTATGCCCAGGAGGGTATGCATATGGTGGCCATGTAGGAGGTTTTCTGGACAACAGGGGCCTGGGCATGTTCTTCATAGGAAACTTATTAGATTGGTTATTTCACACCAGCACTTTCTCCCTTTTGAGTTTGCAAGGTCTCCTCCAGTTCACTTGTTGTTTGTTTGTTTGTTTTGTTGTTGTTGTTTTAAATATAGCTTCACTTAAACTCCCTAGCTGCTCCGGGAGTGAAAGGTGGGTGGACTCAGGTCTCTTATATGTTCATCTGAAACATAAGAAGCTTGTCTGGGCCAAAAGATCTGGTTTGTGGCTTCTAAGAGACTGACCTCCTGCCAAGAAGAGCCATAGCCCAAGCCTCCAGATTCCCACATCCAAGTCTTGGCTGTCCAAATGATACAGCCTCAGCTGTTTCAGAAAGAGTAGAAAGGGGAATCAGCACATCTTGGGTTCAAGGCTATGGAGCTGCTCTCTAGCATGAGGTTTTAACTAAATTCTGAGGCACTGTCTAGGCTCTTGTTGAAACCGTGACTTTATATTTTACTTTGACACACAGATGGTACTCCATAGGTGTGGCCTACATTTTCCAGTCACCCAAGTGAGGCCCAAAGGTGTATCTCTAGGGGCTTTAATGACACACTATGAGGAAATGTAAGGTGTGTCACCAGAGTTTCCAGCCTAAAGAAAATGACACAAATGATTGGCATCCAAGCAGACTCTGAGGCTCCTGAAGTCAGTCTTAAATATATCACCCTATAGCATCAAGCTCCAAAGGAGCCAGGCCCAGACTGAAAGACATACGTGGAAGGCCACTGACCCCGAAAGACAAGGAGAGGAAGAACAGTGAGTGAACAGACCATTTTCTCCTTTTATTGAACCAAAGCCACTTTAGTCCCTCCATGTCCAACAGTATTCAGCCATGGGCAGGACATGGACTAGCCCCAGCCTGTTCCATCCATCACCCAGGACCTCCTCTCCCTCCAACCACCCAAGCTGTGACCCAACTTTACTGTAGCCCCATCATGTCTCAGAAAGACCAGGAGATCCTCTAAAGCAGTGTGTCACAGATGAGATGTGCACAGAGAACCCAGGGGATGGATGTTTCTGGGATTCTAAATTTATAAAATCAGGGGTCGCAGCTTCCTTGACCAATCGTATCACTAACCCTAGCCCTTGGGAGTCGACTCAGGAGGATAGAAAATTCAAGGTCAATCTGGGATACATAGGATTTTCAGGTCAACTTAGGCTGTGGAGGGAAAGAGAGAACAGGGCTGGACAGAGAGAGAGCCCAGTGGGTAAAATGTCAGCCATGCAAGCATGAAGGAAGGCCTGGCTTTGGATTCCAGCACCTATGTAAAAATTCAGATGTGATCAAGTGCATCTACAGCCCCATCACAGGACAGGTCAGAGACCGAAGGATGTCTGAAGTTCACTGGCCAGACTGTCTGACTGATGAGTGCCAGGTTCAGTGAGTGACCTTGCCTCAGAAAGACAAGATGATGGCATCTTGGGTCACTCAGCAGTGGAGGACAATGTGTTGACTTCTTCATACATGCATGTACATGTGTACACACACACACACAATACAGACACAAATAAACTGAGAGAAGAGAGAGTTGGGGGGAGGGAGATCGAGCCAGAGAGACAAAAGTAACACAGGCCACACTCATTTCGTGCCAGATCAAAAACGCGGGGGAGGTGACATTTGGAGAAGGGCCCTATCTCATCAGCCTGTGGCTTGCTTGTCTTTTTTCCTGGGGGAGTTAGAAGGGCTGCTCTTCCTGGGTCCTCCTGATTGGCCTGCAGCCTTCTTTGGGAGAGCGGCAGTCACGATCACCAGCAAGGCCTGGTGGGCCCCTTGTGGCACCCCATTAGGCCACCCAGGTCATTGTGGCTTTTCTGGTCCTTTGCCACAGAAGCAAGCAGGAAACTCATTACCCACAAGGAGGGGATAGGATCCTTCCTGAGCCACTCCACACTGTAGAGAAATGTCTCTGTCTCCTGCTTCTCATCTCTGCTCTTCTTCCTTCAGGCTAAAGGCGGTTGCCTTTGTTTAACTTCATTTTTTTTTAATGTTTTAATAATTTTCTTCTTTTTCCCCTCAGAGCAAACCCAAGGCTTCAGGGCACGCCAGGTAAGCAGTCTACCAACTGAGCGACATCCCCAGCCCCTTGACATCGTTCTAAAAATAAATCACAGATTATTTTTTTTTAGAAAGGAGACAAATGGGAAGACAGAGAACCCAAAAGAAAAAGAGAGTAAAAAGAAAAGTGGAAACGTTAGAAGAAAGAAATGGGAAGGAAATTAACACAAATACTAACCTCTTACTCCTGTAGGAAGAACTGAGGAGAGCCATGGCCTCTTTTTTGCCTCAGATATTTATTTCACAGAGTATTTAAAAAGCAGTTACCGAATAAAATGGGAAAGACTTTTCGGGTCAGACTCCCACTGTTCTGTAGAGATGCATTCTCTGGGGTGTGGGGGCACAAGCCACATGGCAGGAGAGTGGTGCTTTCCTACCCAGCCTCCTGGCAGAGAGTTTAGCAGCAGGGCAGTCATGGAAGCCAGGAAGGCTTATCCCTGGACTGTAAATGTAGCCTCGGAGCCCCTACTAATGAAATAAATCTCTGCCTGCGGGAGGACAAATACAAAGGAGGACCCTGGGGAGCGGCAGGGGGCATCCTTCCAGCCCTTTTCAGAAGTGTGCTTTTAATGGAAAGTGTTTTAAGATTAGTGATGATTCTGCAATTTATCTGAAAAGTCAGAAGAGGGTTTCAAAATGATGCTCTATAGAAATGTGTGCTTGTGATTCCACAACCCCCATCCAGTGTTCCTGAGCGTGCTGGCTGGTCTCCAGAGCTCAGCTTCCCTATGAAAGACTATGTGGCTGCTTGGACAATGCTCTAAAACTCCAATACAGTTCCTCAGGCCAGCAGCCCCAGCCTGGCCCAATGCTTTGAACACTCACCCTATAGGACATTTCCTTTCACTCTGCATAAACCCAGTCTGCATGCTCCCATTCCTTGACTTTTTGTTTATATCATCTTCTTGTCCATCCTGTCCAGTCCTCCCACCCCCCCCCATTTCATCTCCTTTTTTCTGATAAGCGCATTTCACACTCTGCTGGACACTCGCTCTCTTGTTTGGATGCATGTTTCTGATATTACATTCCAGGCCTTCTTTTCTTGGTTTCACCCCATTACTCTGGTTACCCCTCTTTCAGGCATGCTAACTTCTTCATATACCTCCTGGGTATCAATAACCTTCATGCGTGGGCGAGCTCTGTTCTTTTTCCTGCTTAGACAGTATTCAGGCAAGCTCACCTGCTTTAATTCTTGTGTGTCTTTCCCTTCCCTCACGAGGGTTCTCTGTGTACTTTCCAGCTCTGTATTCCCAACTCTACGTGTGTGGTCCCTTTTAGAAAGAATTTATAACAGGGACAGGGTGGGAGTGGTGGATGAGGTGGGGGTGGGTTTGCATCAGATTAAAAGATAAAGGCTTACCTTGCTAGCTAAGGACAAAGGTAGCCGTGGACCAACATTATTTCACACACTGTGTTGGGATGGTGTGCAGTCTCCAATCCACCAGGAATGAAGTCATGTGTGACTTGTGTCCCTGAATAGCTCTTAGAGTGCCTGTAGATGGGAATGAGCCCCTGGCTTTTCCAGCAAGATGTATATCAGAAATCTAAAGACGGCACCACCTGTCCAGTTGCGATGCTATCTCATTTGGAAAGAAAAGGCCTGTTGTGTTTTATGTCACCAAGATAACTGTGTCACACGTGAAGGCATCCGCAGCTCCCCACCCCAGGCCATTTCTTTAGTTTGTCACCACCACCATCAAGCAGAACTGTTAGTCACCCACGTGCTACAAACAAAACTTCACACAGGTTGAAACAGTGTTTGCTGTCAGGAACTACACAAGTCCATCAGAGGGACACCAGTTTGTGTGGAATTAAACAGAATTAGTGTCCATTCCACTGACATGGGTTTTACACATACCAGATATGGCTCTGGAATGTGCTTTCCTACAGGAGAATATATGCTGGGGTAAAAACTGAAGGGATGTCCTAGAAATGGCATTGGAAATAGTCCTCTCAAGTCAGAGAGTTATTATGGAATTTTGTTTCATGGGGTTTAGCTAATACAAATCCTTTATAGATTTCTCACAGGCAAACTGGAGAGTTACCTCAGACATAGAGTGTTTCCCTGGCAAGAATGATGTCCTGCACTCAACCTCCAGCATTGTAAAAAATTTACATTGGTAATTCTCATTTATATATTTCTCTTAGTAAAATGGTATACTTAAAAATAACAGACATAAGTGGAGTCTGATGGCCTAGGCCTGTATCTCAGCTAGACAGGACAATCACAGATGACCAGCCTGGGCAGCTGATAGAGACTGATGCTCTTGAAGAAAAGTATAACTCAGTGGTAGAGTGCTTGCCTAACCTAGTATTCA
>PVIH01002701.1:121623-165066 GCA_004025045.1 Sigmodon hispidus
AAAAAAAAAAAAAAAAAAAAAAAAAAAAAAAAAAAAAAAAAAAAAAAAAAAAAAAAAAAGCAAATAAAATTGAACTGAACAATATACAACCACAGTTAAGATCTACCTAGTTCAAAGTTCACATAGGGCTATCTGGACTGAGTAACATAAAAACCTTGGGCTTTTCATATACTCCTGAAAGAGCCAGTGGGCTACAGAATAGAGAGAGATTCTACAAATACAATTTCCCAATGAAATAAAGGTCTCTGGTTTAGAGACACTGTGGAGTCTCAGGCTGGAGCAATCAACCCTGAGGTTCACCCCAGAGACAACAGTACATCCTGGGAAATGTCCAGATTAAAGGGCTAGGGGCTCCTTGCTGCCAGACCTTATCAAGAGGCTGATCTAGGCCCAGGGAGAAATGGCCCGCCCAGGCCAGGTGCAGGGGAGACAAAGATCCAGAGCTGATCCCAGGACTAGAGAGTGGCTCCTCAGATTTTTAAATTTTTCCTATTTCTTTTTTTTTAATTAAAAAATTAAACTCTACTACTAAAATAAGTGGCAAAAACTCAAAATAAATCACCTATTTTAATTAGCCAGACCCACAGGTATACAGCTTCTGTACAATGGTTAAAGTAACCATTCTGAATGGAAGTTTCTTTGAATTCTTACAAACCACATCTAGCTCCTAATTTCATTACAGGGTGATTCAAATCCTCAATTTCCATAGGTGTATGTATATATATTAACTATGCTAAAACAAACATAACAAAACTGAGCATTTTAACTACATTTCTTGTATTTCAGCCCATTCGTGTGGTTGTGCAGTGGACAACACCCCTTTTCTCTAGAACATCTTTGTCTTTCCAAACTGAAACTGTCCCCAGTACACAGACTCCCACCACCTCACCCTCAGCACCCTATCGGTCGGTCTCCAACCTCCATTTTTGTTCTATGAAGCCAGCTACCTTCCACATCTCAGAATTGTGGTCACATCTTTTTTTTTTTTTTTCCTTAAATCAACAAATATCTTCAACAACATCAGCACAGGAGAAGGTTTCTATTTATTGATTACACTGTCCTTTAACAGGTAAACTCTAGTCAATGAGCAGTAGCCCTCTCCAGGCCTGCTGATGAGACCGATGCTTCTACGATCTAAAAATCAGAAGGTAATTTTTCTAATTGAATAAAGCAGAGAACAAGGCCACCACCGAGAAACCTCGGGGCACACTACACGTTGGGTTTCATAAATGACACACTTTTAAATCTGATTCTTTAAAAGTCATTTCAGAAGTCAAATAACTCAGACCGCCACCTCTGACCCACCCCCCACCCCCTTCTCGAAGCTCAGTCTGTCACCACGGAGAGAGCTATTCGAAACAACAGGAAGTTTCTGTGGATCCTGACATGGGCCCCTGAGTGACTGTAAGCCTAAAATACAGTGAGTCATTCCCCCAAGACAGAATAGTTGAAATAGATTGTTTAGTATTTCAAAATAAATAGACGAACTGACAAAGATGGGTGGGTGGGTGGGTGGGGTTCCTTGTTGATAGAAAAGGCAAGCTGTGTTAAAATTTATCTCTAAGTGTTGAGAAAAGCAAATTTAATTTGTTTTGTATTATGGGGGTCCTTACTGATTTTTTTTTCAATGTTATTCTACAAGAGGCATTACAAGGTCACAGAAAAAAAAATTCCTAGCCAGGCAAATAATAATAATTTCATGAGTAAGTTTGTGTGGATTACAAACTTTATGTACTATTGCTAGCAAGTGATGTGTATAAATATAGGCATAAAAAATCATTAAGTGAAATTAAGAGTTATTTACAGACATGACTCCTGTGTCATAGGCAGCAAAGTAGGAAAGTCAGTGGCAGATCTGACATGATGTGACTCCACAGCACATTCCTCTTCCATCTGAAGAACCCTGATGTTGGACCAAAGTTACAGTTTATCCAAAGAAATAATACAAAAGGCAGAGCCACAGTGTCATTCAGATTTAGGTAAATGTCAACTCTTTTTAATTTCTGAACCATCTCCTATTAGGGATCTCTAGCCATTTGATGTCCCAAACCTGAGGTTAAAGAAATAATAATAATAATAATAATAATAATAATAATAATAATGGTAACTTCTCTTTTAGAAGCCTCAGATGCCTTGTCTCCATGCATAGCTATGAAGTATAAACCATACAGGATAGAAATGATAACATAGAAAGTGGCAGTAGCTAATATCTGTTAGTAGACTTCCTAAGAATAAGAAGGGAGCACAAAGAATCATATTCTATATTTGATAATTATTATTATATTTTCTTTGAGCAAAGTTTGGAGCAGGTTTGTATTTTAGATATATTTGTGTAAGAGAATGGAGATCATTAAGCTGGAAATACAACAGTAAAGCACTTCATTTACACTACCAAAGACCTTCCTTGCCACCCTTCTTTCAATAAAAGGAAAAGCTGGACCCTCTGCAAAGGCAGTCAGGTGACCGGTGAGCCAGTCACAGTCCACAGCAGGCTTCATGTCAATACCCACTTCAGGACTTTGAAATCAACAAGTCCCTAGACCACACACTAAGCACGGCATACTCATTTCCCTGAGGGAAAATAACTATGTTTAAAATGAAAGTATGATCAACACTGGCCTCAAGGCTGCTAAAACGACCTTGAGGAAGTTTCAGACATACCGAATTAGCTCCCCATCCGTCTTCAATTACAAAAGTACTAAACACCAAAATAAGCTGGTTACACTCAATGCACCCAAGTTTAAAAATGACTAATCCAGCTTCTGCCATAGAAATCCCTGTGTTTTTACAGAAAGATAAAAAAGGGCTCTAGCATGGGCACTCTCCCTGCTCTGCTACACTGAAGGTGGCAGACCTGGGGTGGGGGGTGACAACACTGGTCCAGTGGTCTTCACTGAACCCTGGGTGGGTATTTTAATTCACATCCCCATTGACTACTAAATATTGCAGCTAAGTGAGAGACAGTCATATACCAAACTCACACTTGACTGTGAAAGCCAGAACCCAGGAAAAGGATGACTTAAAACCAGGATAGGCTGGAGTGGCTGAGGTCAACACCCCTGGCACCTGAGAAACGTCATCATATTTTTTAATGAGTAGGACTGAAATCAGAGAAAATCTGTGCCTTAAAGAGAAAAATTGCATATCTGCTCCCCAACCACAGGACTCAGTGCCCTGCAAAAACCCTTTACAAATAGCAAAATCTATGCCTCCCCTCAAAAGCAGCAGAATATGTGGAGTTAATTTGACTTTGGAATTTAATTCAAATAGCTTAGATCTGTGGAAGCGAAGACAGGCAGCTGGTCTAGGAAGCAATAGAGATGTTTTGCTTTCTGGAACATTCCATGTAGTGGGACCTGACTAAGGTGTGTAAAGTTTTCGACCCTGAACAGAAAATAAAATGCTAAAAATAGTTATGAGAGTACTGCCTGTCTTCATCACCAACCCTAGAATGTGGCATGAGCTACGTGTCTATGAAATCTACGAAACACGGCCAGGGACACTACACAATGGCCCTGTGCGGGGTCTGAAATGTCCTGGAGCCTATGGGACAGGACTCCTTTCAACTGTCATAAAACACAGGCACCAACTTCACTGTGAAAAATCTTTACCCCTGACACCATCCACAGAACCCAAGAGAAAAGTTCAGATTTCTGAATTCAGCATCACTCATTCAGAATCTTGTTCTTCGTCAAAAGGGTGAACCAGAGAAGGCTTCCTCATGGTATCTGACAGACTGAGAACCCCCCCTCCCCTCTCCCATCTCTTTGTTCTATGATTGTTTTTCTTGTGAGACAGGGTCTGATTATATAGCCCAGGCTGGCTTGGAACTCCCTGAGAAGCCCAGGCTGGCTTTCCTATTTCAGTCCCCCAGATTCTGCCACTATGTCTGGCTTCTTTCCCAGTCTTTGACATAAACAACAGCAATATTTCACTGGACCAAACCGAGTTCATACCAGAATGACCTCTGGATTTCTGACTTCCTCCCGGCCAGTCTCACAGCCCTACACAAGTATCTATAGACGTCTTCCAGCTTTGACACTGAGCTCCACTTAGCAACCTACACAAAAATAGAAGAGGGATAAGCAAGGCACAGTATGTGGGCGTCATCTGTAAGCCCATCAGACTGGAGTAGTTTGTGAACTTCATATGAGGCCTGATGTGCAGGGGACATCAGTATTTTGGGTGCCTCTGGGAACATCTCTGTGCCCTAATTTCCCTGGCAAGGACCTGACAAGCTGTAGGCAGCACCTGGCCAGCAGGTAGCTCATCTGTGCTCTGCTTTCATTTCCAGCAACCTGGACCTCTGTTTCCTTCCTGGTCTCCAGGCTATGGAAAAACACAAGGAGGTGGGACCATTTTAGGGAGTCTAATAGGCGAAGGTGGTGTCCCAGTTCTGCCAGTGTCACAGACAAGTGGGAAGCAGTACAGGGCTCTGCTGTGACAGAGGACACGACACACGTAGGGGTCATTCTTCCTTTGGCCCTCTCTGCTATCAGAGGCAAGAGGCTCCAAACCCTCCAGCCAAGGTAGGCCAGGACCTGAGGAGGGTAGAGAGCCTGGGAAGGTGGGTTATGAATCTGAGCAATTGTCACTGTGAATCCTAAACTCTTGAGAAAAAGAGAGAAAATAAAATTTCAGACTTTCCTAGTTTATTGAAATCACAATAGTTTCAGATTGTGGCTATTTACATGCCATAAAAATAAACAAAGACATGTATATTCCCATTAAATTGTTTGTGCCTGGACAGACAGACAGACAGGCAGGTAGGCAGGCAAGCAGACACACACACACACACACACACACACACACACACACACACACACACACACAGACAAGGATTTGGGGAAATATAATATTCTTGTGTATTCAACATGAAGAATAAAGAAGAAAAAGATATTTTCCACAGGAACAGCCTGACCTTCACCTCCTTAAAATTCTACAGCTTGGTTTGGGACAAATAAAGAAGAAAGTGCTGGAACCTGTATCAGAGCTGAAGAGTGCCCAGTCCAAGCCTCAGCAGGAGGCAAGCAGCTGAGACGCGGGGCTACTTCATTTCTTTCTCAACACCGCCACCTACAGGGACTGCTGGGAAAAGCACTTCATGGTGCAGCCCAGACGCCCTTAAAAGAAAAACATTCAGAACAATCACATTTCTTTCTTTCTTTCTTTTATACCTTCCTGTTTATTAGTATTTTATCTAAGAGCAGAACAAAAGTCTGCATGGGGTGGCAACTTCATGGCCCTCCTCACAATAACACAGACAGTTTTTAAATGCAAGGGGATTATATTTTTATACCAAGCCTACCCCAGACAGGGCTTCACAAACCTCTGATGACAGTTGAAAAATAAAAGAATGGAATTCATTAGTATATTAAGATCACAAACTATTTGAAATATTTTAAAAAGGGGGTAGAGAAAAGGCTCAGTGAAGTGATTCCCCCATAAGCATGTCAAAAAACTGGCTATGGCTCTGTACACTCGTACTCCCCAAGCAGGGAGGCAGAGATAGAATTCTTGGGACTTGCAAACCAGCCCGTCTGATAAGTTCTGGGTCTGATGACTCAACCTGCCTCAATAAATAAAGGCTGAGAGAGACTGAGGATGACACTGATGTGGACGTCTCACCTGCACATACTTGCACAGGCACACACATGTGCATACACTTCCACACAGGTCTACAAATGCATGAACACACATGTATCATACAAGCACCCATAAACAAACGTTTGTTTTTGCACATCTGAAGGGTTGTATTCATGTCTGTACATTTTCTCATCAAGACTTTGCATTTTGCTTGACATATTCACAAACACAATGAAATGTAAGCATCCCTGCCATTTGTTTCAGAGACTGGTTGGATGATTAAAAGGCTGAAGGTGTATGGTGAAGATGAAGAACACCCATTGATGTTCCCATGCTCAGAGGTGCATAAAGGCTGGAGACACCAGGATTTCTTCTCACACAAACAAGTCTTGACCTAGGCTCCTTCCAGCCACCAAAGACCCACTCCCAATCCACAGACTGCCTTTTCCTTAACCGCATTTTAAGAACCTTAACCTTTCCAAGCCTCATTTTTCAAAAGTCTGGGAGGAACGGGCATGAGAACAATGAGGAACAAACAGAAGCTCTGCTGGCCACAGGCCTGCTGACCTTACATGCCACTTCTCTTTTGTTCTGTTAAAAAGACTGTTGTTTATTTTCTGAACATGGTGTTTGCTTCAATCTATATGTACCAGGGCATGCCTCAGAAGTCAGGAAAGGGTATTAGATCTCCCAGAACTCGAGCTATAGATGATTGTGAGCTGCCATGTGGATGGTGGGAACAGAACCCCGGCCCTTCTCGAGTGCTCAACCATCTCTCCAGTCTCCATTCATCATACATCCCCTTATTAGCCCTCTGGAATGCACATACAAGGAGTTCTCATGGTTACAGCCAGCAAGCAAGGGATAGCTGCTGCAGTCTTTGGTGACCTTCACTGTTCTCAGGTCACTTGAGCCCCCCAGCATCCTCAGCTGTCCATTCTGCCTTCCACCTTTACCGTCTGCTTCTGGTTAGTGCATCTTGTCTTGACCAGACTGAGACACATTTCAACTTTGCTCTATGCTTTCCCTCTCTGCAGATACATTTCTTGTCAGTCCACACAATTGAAGGCCTTTTGGTTTCTTATTTATTTTCATGGGAATGAGAAAGGTGATATTAAGAACCACTAAAGGGGCCAGGAAGATGGGCTGTAGATAAATGCATGTGCTGCTCTTCCAGAGAATAGAGTTTGGTTCCTAGCACCTAGGTTGGGCTGCTCACAACTGCCTGTAATTTTCAGATACACATGCCTGGTTCTTCTACTGACCTCTGTGGGCACCTTCACATACTTGGCATACTCACATAAATAAAAGTAAAATGAAATCTAAAAAAAAAAAAAAAAAAATGGATCTACTAGGCAAGAATTTCTGTGTGTGCATGTGAACATTCCAAGAGAAAAGCCAGATATAGAAAAGGTTCTGGGTGACTTCCCAAGGTAATAAAGCTTAATATGTAGGTGTCTGTCTTGAGTAGGTAATATGTGATATTAATAAATGAGTCTGGCATCTTCTTGTTTCAGCTTCCTGAGTTCTGGAATCATCAGCATTAACACACTTAGCTTTTTCAAAAACTCTTAAATTGGAGGTATGGGCTGGGGATACCTGCCTACCATGGAGTAAGCCTTGGGTTCACTTTCCAACACCACATAAACTGGACATGTTGACATGTACCTGTAATCCCAGAAAAAAAAATGGAAGTAGAGGCAGAAGATAAGAAGCTCAAGGTCACCCTCAGCTGCATAGTGAACTGGGACCAGCCTGGGATACGTGAGATTCTGTCTCTAAATAATTAACTCAGTACGCTCTCCATCTCTACAGGAATGAGCTGTGAGTATGGATTCCTCTTTTCTCAGAGAGTGTCCCTACTTCACTTAACAGTCTACCACATTTAACTAAGGACACAGAAGGGGACACCAAAGGACCCAGAAAGCCCCATGCACAGGAGTTCTCACGAGACCTCTGCTCTTTAGCACAGGGAAATCCTGCCAAGCAGCACCCCAGACCATCTAGCTGGTGTTCTCTGTCCCCTTCTACAGCTGTCCAGTAACTACATAGAAAGTCACTGTGGAAGTTACAACCTTCAGACACAGAAAGAGCCACATGGAATGGTTTGACAAAACACAGATGATGACACAATGACATGAGATTACATGGCACAGCCTTTAGCTCTGTTCATTTTCATTTTTCATCCAGCCCATTTGAAGATATTGATTCCCTCTACCCCAGGCATCATGTTTTCTTTTGGGTTCAGTATCCTTTGGAGAAAGTTTGAAGACCTTGGCATAGGTAGCCTCCTGATTTTTGGATTTTTGTTTTGTTTTGTTTATTTTTTTGAGATAGGGTTCCTCTGTGTTAACAGTCCTGGCTGTCCAAGAACTCCCTTTGTAGACAAGGCTGGCCTCAACCTCACAGAGATCTCTCTGTCTCCCCAGGGCTGAGATTAAAGGCATGCTCCACTGATGTAAAAATGTCTTTCTATATACTGTGAAAAAAGGAATTGTTTTGGCCTGTGGTGGGTACCGTAGAAGTAGGCAGGGGAATGGGAACAGAGGTAGGAGAAAGAGGGTAGAGTTAAGAGGGAGATGTGATCCAGCCGCCCAAGAATCAAGATATACGGAAATAACAGGTAAGCCATGGGCCATGTGGCAAGGCAGATTAATTGAGATGGGTTGAATTAAGATGAAAGAGCTAGCTAGCAATATGACTGAGCAATAGGCCAAACAGCATATAATGAATATAAGCATCTGAGTCATTTTGGGGGGCCTAAGCAACGGTGGGTGGCTAGACACCCCAGGACCACAAGTCTGTGGGTCTGGACCTCTGGACAGTTGGGGCCAGAAACCTCATGCTACACTCTACCACCGCCAGACTCTCCTGCTTTTCGTACAGAACAAATATTGCAGCTAAGTGTCTTGATGTTCTCAGTCCCTCAGCTGAAGTCCATGATAACTCAGGATAATCAGGACTTTGAAAAGGTGTTCACACAGACAGGCTCAACAAAATTAAGAAACAGGAATCCAACTTTGATCAAAGCATACTTTTAAAGATGATCTTGGTATTCTGTGCTTTGATCTGCTTTACAGACATTGAGTCAGAGGCATCCACCAGGGTGTGACATTTAATCTGCCCTGATCTTGCATTCATTCATCATTGAACATCAGTGAACATAAATTTAAAAGGCCCTGTCATTAGGCTGAGTCTCAAAGATAAGCTCAACTCAATTCACTCAAACTAAGGGTCAGTATGGGCGTCTTCCATGGGTAGTGTGGCTGAAGGCCACTGAGCATTGGTGGCCTTGACCACAGGGGGCCTGTCAAGCTATAGATGTCATTGGGCTACCCTGCTTGGGCGCTTTGCTCTACACATAGATTCTGAACACCGATACCAACTCATCATCATCTCTTTCTTCCCTTAGCAGACACGGTAAGAGTGGCACAGACAGTTGACAGAAGTCTCCACCTCACGTGAGGGCTGCCAGCTCTTTCTACAGCTTTGCCTGCCTCCTGGAAATCCATATTGTGCTTTAGGATTCCTTAGAGATCAGCTTGATCACGCTTGAGCTGCTTTCTGTCCAATCAGAGAAGAGCTTCCTGACCTTACTCCTGGTAGAATTCTAGTTTCCTCCAGGAGCCAATACTGACAAGAATCTCACAACACCTCAGTTCTCTAGTAAAGACCTCATCTCCTCAGGGCTCAGAGCCTCACTGAACTACAGGATTCCCAGTACAGAGATCCAACCACCTCTAGATTGGACTTTAAATCTCATGGCCCAGTGGCTGAAACAACTGACACATTGACTCCCACTCTGAAGCCCTGGAGGTCTGAGATCATTACAGATTGAATACAAAAGATCTCTGCAAGCATTGGATTAAAAGGCTGGCTGTGGAGCCTTCAGGAGATGGTGTCTGGTTGATAGACATGGAGCCATTAAGGTCTACCAATCCCTGGCCCTAGTAATACCCCCACCCCAGCCAGCCTCCCTCCCACACCTTTTCTGCTTCCTGGTCGGTTTCCATGTGAGGAGTCTGCCATAGCTTCCACGGTCAGACATAGACATTCTCAGAGGCAGGCCCTCAACACCGTGGTGGCCTGAAATCTCTGAAACCACAAGTCAAAATAAATCTGAAATTGCTTCTGTCAGGTATTCTGCTCCAGAGCCTGAGGTGTGAGCAGGACTGGTTTCGTCTTGACTAGCGAATGCTTGGTCCTCACTGACTCTTCACACGCTGTTCCCTCTGTGTGTGCCTGGGCCCTCACCTTCTTGTATGGGCACATCAGTCCTGAATTAGGATCCACTTGCATGTTTTCATTTTACCTTAATTCCCTTCCTAGCACAGGCCCATTCTGAAGCACTGGGGTTAGAGCTTTGCCACAGGAATTTAGGGTGAGGCAGCGCTGTGTCCATACCAAACACCAGTAACTCATGTTGAACTAAAGAAGAAGGGTAAGAAGAAAAGGGGAGAAGAAGAGGAGGAGGAGGAGGAAGGCTCAAGCATGGCCACTGTTCAGAAGAGGACAGCCTCACCTCCTTGCTGCTCGCACACCGCTGCCTTTGTTGGCAACCCAGGTACGCCCTCCCCACAACTACTCTGCCTCCCTGAGTACTTACTTATCCATCTACTCCTACTGAGCCCAGAACCTCTTCTCAAGGCCTTTGTTCCTCCCCAGGAAACACCATAAAGGTGAGGGGAAGGGCTCGCCATCACTGCCTGAGGGAGGCTGGAACCAAGGAAGTGCATGGTTCCCTGGAAGATGCTTCTCTTCCAGTCAGCCTCCTAACTTGTCAGAGCTGCTGAGGGGCAGCTGGGGGCATCCATTGCCTCCTCCACCCATCTTGGCATCCTTTGGTTCAGTATGCTCCAAGCACAAAGCTTTCTGAGTATCTGATAGGGAAGTTGGAGCCTGAGTGTCATGATAAAAAGTCTTTGGCGTTTCATGCTTTCACTCACCTCTGACTCCCTGATGCTCGCTGTGTTCTTGGAATGGACATTAAGGGCCTGCTCTCTGGGATCTGATCCAACTGTCTGCCTTTATCTGTAGGCTCTGCCATCTAGCCTCTGTCTCCTCTTGGGCAGGTTACCTAAGCTCTCTGTGCTTCCTTTCTCGGCTATAAAATAGAGCCATACTAGTGACTTTCTTGTGTGATAGTGAAATGAGATAACTCACACATTGAACCTGGATGCAGCCTAGCATGGTCTTTGACCTTCAGGAAATCTGAGCCCTGATACCATGTTTATCCCCCAGACTATAAAGTTGCCATTGTCAGGGAGCATTCTCAATTCTTTAGGTCAGTGTGAAATCTGGGATGTTATCAATACCCAGAAAACGTCAGGGAAACAAACAGGACACAGCTCCATTCTAGGTTTAAAACCACTTTTCCCTCCTTATTCCTAAATGTTGTAAGTAAGTTAATACTGGCCAGTCAAAACTTAGAAGTTAACTAAATACAGCATTCCTCTGGATCTGACTTACGACTTCATCCATAGGTTTTCAAAGCCAACACCCCACCAGTGCTTAGTGGGACTGCAGGTGTGAACAAGCATACAGCCCAGCGCTCGAATGCTTGTCAACATTAGCAAGGCCCTGGGCTCCACCCTCAGAACTGAAAAACAAATAAAGCCACAAACAAACAGAAAACCAAGCGTCCCACGCCTCTGAAAACTATACTGCCTTCTTTCTTCATTCTTCACATAAACATCCTCAAATACAAAGCAGAGAGCCCAAAGCTGGCCTCTTCTTGGAAGACTGAAAACCAGACCATGACAATGTCCTGTGTACAAATGAATGACAATTTAAACTGCAAATTTGGCTAGCCTCAGAAAACCCTGGAAACTGTGAATCTGACTTCTGAGCCAGAGCCCACCTGCATCCCTACTTATGTTATTATTCCTTTATCTTGTCATTAAGAAAAACCCATATAAATGTCCCTGACCCCATAAACAGACTCAGACTACTAACATCACACAAGAGGTCTGATATCAAAGGCCACATCAAAGTGGTGACTAAATTGTCGGTGGATTTCAGAATATTCAGAGAATATTCCAAAGGAGCTGAGACCTCCCCACAGGTGGAAGGGAGTTGAGGGAGGGGTAAGGGGTTGAGGACATGAACCAGCCACAAGCTGAAGACAGCTAAGGGAAGTATGGCCACAAAAGGCTTCTACTCTTCCATTGCCTATAAGGAACATGGATTTGACAGTGGAAAGCCCTATCCTCAGGGCAAATCAATTCTGTACCAAAAGACATCCTGTTTTTTTATTATAGTCGCACACACACACATCCAACAACAACACCCTTCTCACTTTGCCACCTGGGGACATTATCCAGCAGTGACAGATAAACTGTAAAACTGTTCGACTTTCACATTACTTCTCACTGAATATGCCTTGGTCAGACACCAAGTAGGTGGAAAAGCCTTTTATGACACTGCAAAGCTGAGGGTCCCCAAGCAACCTGTGGGCCATGCACTCCATGAACTCACAGCCACCAAGATTTGGAAGATTGAGAAAATGGCTAGGAGAGAAGCAGACCTTTGCCTTGGCTCACGGTGTCAAAATAACTCACCTGGGAGGGCATTAAACTAAAGATATAAATGTCTTGGCTTTATTTTTCAATGCTCTGTATGCCACACACATGCCAGGTCTCACCAACAGATTGCAATTGGAATCAGAAAGGAAGGACCCCACATGCCTGTTCACAGAGCGCAGCAGAGGGCCTGTGGCCAGTCCAAGTACCAGGTGTTTTATCTGGTTTCACAACGGTGCCCCCAGTTCATGGGCCTTGCCATTCCTTAGCCTGAGTGGGAGCCTGGAGGGCACTTGCCTTGGTGGGGGCAGCTGTGGTGACTTTGAGAAACAAGGCCCCACCCACACAGGCTAGGGTTTCAGTTTCACCCAGCCTCAAACACCATTATGCAAATGAGCTGGCCACTTCACCCCACGAGGGCCTTTCTCACTCTTCCTTCCAAAGTTGGGGTGATGTGCACAGGGGGCCATCTGAGTACATTTGCATCACATTTAACATGCCCAGGTGCAAATGGAAGCAGATTCGCCTTTCAGAAGGGCAATCACGAATATAAAGTGGAGAATTAGTCTCGGTGTCAAGAATGAAGCCTGCCTGCGGCTAGTGCCAAGCTTCTCTGGTAAATGGAGCATTGGCATGCATGTGCTGGGAAGGAGACGGGTGACACCCAGATTCACTGGTGCTGTCTGAGGGGAGCTGGGCCCCCAAGAGTGAACAGACAGCCCCAGGCTTTGCAGCTCTGAACTGCAAATCTCCAGGCCTGTGGGGTTTAGGAAAACAAATGGGCAGTCCCTATTTGCAGTACGGTCTGGAAAGTGGGAAGTGCAGTCACTTTATCTCAGTTACACACCTGCAGTTAATGCAAGCGATCTGAAGGAGGTGGCGTCCACACACAGACAAGACATTTGCAACCCAGAATTGGTGTTTGTAAGATTCGAAGGTATGGGGGTGCAGAAGTGGGCCTTCCTGCATGGCTGTGTAAAATGCTGGCATGGGATTTTTCTTTCATGAGTTTTAGACCAGAATAATTAGATTGTCAGCACAGATGACCTTGTAGGCAGTGAGTGTGTCTCACTAAGAGATGTCCCTGCTTTCTCCCAGTACTCCTCACAGGAGGCTCCATTTTCAGGGTAACAGCCTCTTTTTCCCTCACAAATGCTCTTCCTTGGCCCCCCACTTACTACACAGTTTCATTTTCAAGGTTTGTGCAGCGCTCACAGCTGCAGTGAAGAGATAGACAGCTCTCTGACTTAGCCTGGGTGCAAAGAAAATCTAGTCAGGTGGGCACGTTATCTAAGACAAAACCCCACAGACTCTGGACCTCCTCAGAAAGAGAAGGCCTTCTGCGTCAGAGGTGAGGTCTGTCTCAGTTAAGGATAACAGAACCAGTGCTTTATAGCGGTCAGGCAACTTCGCCCGCGAAGATGGGTTCCAGTCTTCAGATGCTCTTAGGTCCATGGGGTGAGCAGATTCATTAAAGTGCACTCCTTCGACCCGTGCTCTGAACCCCCTTGCCTCTGGAATGGTTTCCATTCCCTGAAGTGTATAAGCACACCTGTGGCTTCCCAGCCCTTCCTGTCGGTGTGGACAGAGTGATCTGGTGAGAGCTGGGGTACGCAGTCGGGTTTTCGCAGAAGTCTGGCTGGGCATTAAAAGGGTATCTTCTCCCTCACCACCTTTGGATTGCACAGTCACTTTCTCTTACATCCCATGCTACACTGGGGACCCGTGAACCTGTCCCAGTATGTACTTAGTGTGTTTACAGTCTTCTTTGACTCAGCACCTCTTTTGATCGGCGTGAGTAAATGAGGCGGTTCCTCCACCTGTGCCACAAACTAGAACACGTTTAAAAATTGCTCCCTGCTTAATGCCGAGGTTCAGAACTGATTCAAGGGCTGAGAATAAGTAACTGCACCTGCTCAGCCCTAAACTGGACATCTGTGTTACTCTCTCCAAAGTCCAGAAAACAAAGTAGAAGAAAGAGTGGAAAGAATGTAAGAGGCAGCGGATGAGGCTGCCATGAAACACTGTCTTTTCAACATGGTATGGCCACTGCACTCATGGACTTCTAGCGTCCGGAGTTACTTGAGCAAGGCTCGGCCCTCTAACATCCCCTCACACATAGGGAAGCACCTTGGGGTCCCACTAGTCCCCCTGGAGCTATTGGCAGGAAATGGTTTCCAGGGAAGGGAGTTACACTGTCTTTAGTGGCGTAGCCATTATGTTACCTTTGCTCCAAGTCCACTCAACCCACGCTCACACAGCAACCTCTGCTAAACTCGGTGGGTCCAAAATCCTGCCCTCAAATAAAGCACTAGGAATGTAAGTGTATTTATACACACAGGTATAAATATATTTACCTGCACATAAAATGTAATGTAAACAAACCATCAGTCTAATGATGCAATCATCTCCATGATATTAAACATTAGAGATTAAAATCAGAGACGAGATATGGAGAGAAAGCAGCACAGTTCCATGGCAGTATCTCAAGAAACATGAAATGGAGAATGACAAGGTCCAGTGGAGAAAGTGTCCCCTGCCTATGGAAACCACCAAGGCCACCCCAGAGTAGGTGCTTGGTGTGTGCTTTTAAATGAAAGTCAGCAAAATGCACTTGGGGAAAATGTACATCTAAATAAGCTAGAGAAATAAAAGAGCTTGGTTACAAAGGAGAGCATGACACTCCTGATCCTGCTTTATACCCTCATGTGTCCTTTATGTCACAGAGGGTGAGCAGCATCAATACTGGGAAGATGATCATGTTCATCTGGTTTCTTTAAAGAAATAGAACCCATAGAATATATGCATGCATATGTGTGCATGACAGAGAGACAAACAGACATAGATATAATGATTTAAGGGCTGGTTCACACAGTGGTAAGGCTATAAGCCCATGTGAGCACAGCACACTAGAGACCATAAAGGAGTTGATAAGGCAAAAGTAGGCCTTCCTGTGGTGTCTCATTAAATGCTGCAAATCTCCAGTTCTGTGGGGCTCAGGAGAACACGGTGGTAGGGCTTTGAAACCCTGAGACTTTCCTGGGAGGTTAGTCTTTCTGTGAAGGCCTTTAGCTGGCTGATTGAAGCCCACTGGTCTAAATGATAATCTCATCCTGCAAATACCTTCACATCATCAACATCAAGAATAGCAGAGGGTGGAGGAGGCTGGAGAGATGGCTCAGCAGTTAAGAACGCTTGCAGTTCTTTTGCAGGATCTGGGTTCAGGTTCCAGCACTCACATGGAAGCTTATGCATTGCCTGTAACTCTAGTTCCAGGGAATCGGGTGCCCTTTTCCTGCTTCCATAGATTCCGGGCACACACCCAGTGCCCTTAAATACATTCAGACAAAACACTTAGAAGATAAATAATTAAACAAACAAACAAAAAAGAATAACAGAGGAGTCAGAAGTTGGGTTGGTAGGGAAGTGTTTGTTTGCTGCCAAGACCTGTACTTGATCCCCAGGATCGCATGATAGAAGGAGAGACCCCACTCCCACAGACTGTCCTGACCTCAACATTTATGCCATGGTATTCAAGTATCCACCCACCCATACCTACATAAATAATTAATGTCATCTGGAGAGGGGGCAGTCAAATGACTCTACAGGTAAAAACATTTACCTCTCCCACCCCCCCAAAAAAAACAAATAAAAAAAAATAACAGGACTGGGGGCTGGGAAAATTTCTTACCTGGTCCAGGGCCTGCTGTGCAAACATAAGGACCTCAGTTTGGCTCCTCAACATCTACATAAAAGCATGGTGTGTGGTGGTGGTTGTCTAAAGGCACAGCTCTAGGGGCAGATGGACAGGTGGAACCCTGGAGTTCATTGGCTAGCCAGCTTATCCAACCCACATATTTTGGGCTCAGAAAGAGACCTTACCTCAAGAGAGAGAGATAAGAGTGGTTGAGGAACACACCTATGCTGACCACTGTCTTCTACATTCATGTGTGCATACATACATGTATAACTGTGTACACACATGCACATACCCACACAAATATATACATAACATCTGTTCATGTGTGCTTGCACGTCCACACAAGCACACACACACACAAGCAGAATGGCGCTGAACCACATACCTGGGACTATGATCTAGCAGTTGGCATGTGCGATTAACCACTGCAAGGACCGCTGGAGTCTGGGTCATGGTAGAGACAGGACAGGGTAACAGGATGACACAGACATGATTTCTGAGCAGCTCACAGCCCAGCAGTTAAGAGTTGAATTCTCAGCTCCACATTTAAAAGGATTCTAAAATTGGTTGCCCAAAACTCATCTTTTAGAAGACCTTGGAAAAGGAGGTCTGTGTTCCAAGACCTAGCAAAGTGGGTCACAGCCCACCTTATTTTCTAATGGCAGAAGCTCAAAGCCAGAACGTGAGGAAATCAAGTGAGAGAATGTTGACCTCAGAAAGACCCTTGGTTCTTTGTTTGATTTTATTTGATACTGGAGATTGACCTCAGAAACTAAAGCATTCTAGACAAGACCCCACCACTGAATCACAGCCCTGGCCTGTTTGTTTAGTTCTGTTATTTTGAGTCTTGGTAAATTCTCCAAGCTGGCCTTGAACTTAATAATCCTCTGCTTAAGCCTGAAGCCTGGCTCTGCCCCCACAATTCTGATCAGCACCACTAATCTCTGTTCATCATGCCTCAGATTGTCTCCTCTGCCCCCTGTTCAGTGACTGGGCAATGTAGATGGTACCTGTGAGGTCTACTTTTGACTGACCTGGGGGTGGGACATGTATTCCAAACTAGTGAAGAGGAGACCAGACTCATCTGGTAAGATGGATGATAGCTTAAACCTTCCAGCATAGTAAGATATTCAAGGCTTCATGCAACAAACTGGCTAACAAAGGGAACTTGTAGGAGCTGAGCTTTTGTAACATAGAGAAGAAAAGACTCGATTATTGACAGAAATGGCATGTGCCTACCAGTTAATCAAAGGGCCTCAGGCATGCTGAAGGAGGAAAGTGATAGGTCTCCTGGGACTCTTATTTCATCCTGCAGTTTTAGAACAATGGGGACCACTTGAAAAGACACAGGGAGAATGACCACACAGCTGAGGATCTGTTAGTCAGAAGCTTTGGTCCTGGGACTGTCCTGCTGGGACAGGAATAAAGGTAGGTGAATTGAACCTTCCTGTAGCAAGTGGGTAGAAGGTGGGTCAGAGGCTGGCAAATCTCCAGTGCATAGAGAGGTTCAATGCAAACCAGAAATTTCCAGCAATTGCTGCAACCCGGATTTCTGGATGCTAGAGGAGACCTTGCATCCTAGAGGTCTAGAGGGGCTGTGGGAGACAGCCAGTGGGCTCTCTCTAGCTTCTGTGGATCAGGGAACAGAATGAAGGCTTTGCCTAAAATGGTTCAAAGTTCAACAATGACAACAGAGCTGATGTTTTCTGTGCACCAATCCTGTGTCTAACTCAAGTCCCCTCCAATGAAGACCATCACATAGAGAAGAGGCAGCCAGCCCATATGTGTCCAGAGGATACCCAGACCACATGACCCCAGCCAACTGGCAAAGTTTGTCTTCATAGTCCTCAGCAAGGAAAGTGGTCAAAGCCATGGCTTCACATTTAACTACAGAAACACACAGAAATATCCACCACACAGGTGAGCCATGGGGAGCAATGGAGAGAAGCAGCTAAACCCAAGTATGACCAGGGTCCTAACAATGCCCAGTAATATAAAAAGGATGAACACTGTAATAGGAAGTGCCTTGGGGTTTCTATTGCTGTGATAAAACACATGGCCAAATAAATGACTTCTAGGGAAGTCAGGGGAGGAACTCAGGGCAGGAACAAGGAGCCCATGGAGAAATAATGCTCCCTGTGGCTGGTTCAGCCTGCTTTCTAATACACCCCAAAACTGTCCCTGTCCAGGGATGGTACTGACTCCTGTGAGATGGGCGTTTTCCCATTAACCACTAATCCAAAGGATGCCCCACAGGCTTGTCTACAGGCCAATCTTTGGAGATAGTGTCTTGATTATCTCTTTTCTCAGATATATCCAGGTTTGTGTCAAGTTGGCAAAAACAACCAGCACAGGAAGTAAAAGAAGGCATATTCCAGATGCATCTGAACCTTCCTTACTGTCTGCAATCAGCGACCTAGGCTATGCTACTGCTCTACACTTCTGGGCTCTCACAGGTTTGCACACTGAAAGGCCTCATCTAGGACTAACTTGCTATTCAAACAAACCTCTGACTTGAAGTCCCAACTTGCAGCTTTCATGTCTGAGTTTCAAGCTCTCCCTTCAGAGAAGATCCTCAGACTCACACACAGTCTGTGTTTCCGAAATCAGTCTCTTGATCGCTTCAATACTTCCTAGCCAGACAGCGCCCCCTCCTGGCACATAGCCTTGTTAGCCCAGGGGAGCTGCTCCAACCTGGGTCACTTCTGCCTCTCAGTCAAATACACAGGAGGGTCACTACCCTCTCCTGAACACACAGACCCCGGTAGCATCTTCTTTCCTCCTCTAAGCCTCTCATCACTTAGGTCTTACTTTTCCCAAGTGATCAAGCCATTTTCACTGGATCGTCTTTCTAATTCATCTCATATCTACCTGAACTCACCTTATAGAGATGAATTGTTTGCTGGTGATGCTAGTATGGAAGCCAGAGCTTAGCACAAGCTGGGCAAGTGCTGCACCAAGGGGATACATCCTGGCAAGTGTTCTGAGGACTATGAGTGTGCTGTTTTCACTGTTTGAATAGCATTACTCCCTAGTCACTGTGTAGGAATATTTTATCAGCATATTTCAGATGAAATCAGGAACCTTTGGGTGGTATGGCCAGAGGTCTTAGCAGCATATTTCAAAGCTAATGGTTATTGATGTTCTTGAAGATGACCACTGACTACCACATCTGCCCCCACAGCCTCTCACCCATCTGTTCTGGTTACCTGCCTTGGTTGAAGAGGGTTTAGTTTTACACACAGATGTGTTTGCGGGATTACACCCCACAGTGTTTGTGCATCAGTGCAAAAGCAAAGGTGGTAGGTGAGGCAGTGTATGGGAATGAGCCTGGTGGGATTTCTGTGGGAGGCGTACAGGAAGAGATACATTCACTTCAAATAGAATGATCCTGGGTCAAAAAACTACTGCTTCTAGAATGTTCTTTGTCTCACTTGAGAACACAAAGAGACAAAACTCATGACTTCTGAACCTCAGGGCATGTTTGCCTTATTTATCAACTTATTCTTCCTTAAACACCTTCCGTGTGCAGCTGGGTGTCATTCTAAAACATGCAACTCAGAAGTAAGCAGTCTTGCTGCTTCCGAACATCCAACAGTCATTGTCTGCAGAGTTGAGTTCAACTAGAATGCTCCTTATTCACTTGCATATTCCCTAATGTTGTCTGGGCCTATAGCAGCAGTGCTAAGGATATCATCACGCCCATTCTAGTGCAAGACCAGAGTGAGCCTTTGGTTGACTCACAGCTGCTGAAGCGTTGGTGAAGGTTTCTTACACTGTCTGCATATGTCCCACGAAAGAACAGCCTTGCTGAAGGGGTAGCTGGGGTACCATCTGGCAAACAGGTGTCTCCAATTGTTATTGGTGGCTGCTCAGCCAATGCACACTTGGGGAGCTGAGGGGTAGTCCCCTAGAGGTACTTGGTTTCGTAGCACTTCCACTTTGTAGTAGTCTTGATGCCACCCAAGCCTGGCCCTCACAGTGGTACCCTCTCCCCTGCCTCCATCTGCCCAGATGGAGGCCCAGGTGGTGCCATCTGCTCCGTGTTCTTGAAATATTGATGTGACAAGAGTGGCCTGAAGTTTCAAAAGTTAACCTGTCACTTCTGCCAACAGGAATTGTTGCTCCTGTGCACCCCCATTCTGCCTCTCAAGCTCAGGGTATATTCTTTTTCTGTCACACCGATGTCCTATGCTAAAGCCACTTCCAAGAGGACTAAGGATTTCCACTGCATCTTCATTGCAATGAACCCACACACACACACATACAGTTGTGATTCTAACCTTTTTACTCACCAATATATTTCCTCCTCCCAAAATCTTCAAGCACTTCCAAGCATGCAACCTACCGGGCAGAGACTCCCACAGCAAGCCAAAGCTTTTCGCATCATCACAGCCTGAGCTAAGGTGCCCAGATGTGCCAGTCACATTCCTCTGCCATGCCATCCCTCTTCTGTGGGATTGCCTCCCATTTTATTTTATTAATATTTGAAGTGTGTGTGTGTGTGTGTGTGTGTGTGTGTTGTGTGTGTGTGTGTACAAGTGGGGGCCTGAGGCTAACATAGATGTTTTCCTTTGTCAGTATCCACCCTGTTCCATTGAGACAAGGCCTCTTGCTGAACTTGAAACTCAGTTAGCTCAGCTCAGCAGATCTGCCTGTTTTTGTCCCAAACTCTTTGCACTGGGGTGACAGACATGTCCCACTTTTACACAGACACTGGGTATCCAAACTCAGGTCGTCGTGCTCAGAAATACCCAGCGATCCATTTTCCTAGCCCTTTTCACATTTTGCATATTTCAATCCAAATGTCACATAAATTCCTGTCAACTTATGCCTTCTAGTCTTTCACGACAGTTGTATTTCTTCCTGAATTACATTTTTTGGTCCCATGAAATTCTAAAACAGATAGAGGATTTTGCTTTATCCATATCTACATCAGCTGCACAGTTTCTGCGATATTAACTATTGTTGAAATACAGGTCTAGATGCTTATGATCGGTTATCAAAGGTCCTGAGAAATCTTGCACTTTTAATATATATTTCTATTGGCTCATCTATACTTTCCAGTCCCACACTGACTGTAGGTCTTTGTGAAGACATCCACTAGTGATTACACAGCTCACTAGTGCCCCCTGATCTCCAATATCACCCTCTTTAAGCCTCACTGCAGTAGAACGAACCAACAGGTATCCTGAACACAACACACCCAGGGTGCCTGCAGATGGATGTGTGGGTATCACAGGCTTTCATGTTAACTGAGTCAAGCCTTGCAGCTGTGGCCTTGGTAAAGCAGAACACAGGGTAGTTTAGTGGCCCATGAGGCTTTCTTTGTTATTGTAATGCATGTTCTCTTTAAGTGGGTATTTATTTCACACTGACCTCATATCCATGGAGAGACAGACTGAGTTCAAGTGGTGCTCTCTCTGCTCCCAACGCTAAGACAAAGTATAGGGATACAGGGATGGTGAAGGACTAGCAGAAGCATGTGATGGGAAAGAGGGGTCGAGAACAGAAACCCACTTCCTCATTCTCAGGAGAGACCTGAAATTGACATAAAGCGGGGAGAGTGCAGCAGTCCGCCCCTTTGATACATGTCTTACTTAGGGACAAAGAGGTCCCCTACAGCCAACCTTCCAGGGACCCAAAGTCCTAGCTGGCGACATTCAGGATACTGCAGGCTGCTGTTCCATGGTACACCTGGGCCTCCTGCTGGATGCTTTGAGTCATAGGACTGAGAAGAGATCTAGGGGGTAGGAGGCAAAATTTAATCACAAACTCTACCCCCGCCTCTTCCTCTTCATTTATGTAAATCGCTTTTACACCACATGCCATAAATCAGCAGGAGCTGCTGTTACTTTATGTACTGGTGAGGAGTCCAAGTCATAAAGACCACTGCTTTCATCTCTGCTGGCTCTGCGTTCAGCAGGGGCTCCCTGGAATAGAGGACCAGAGGCATCATGGAAAGCTCATCAAAAAAGGGATTTGGAGCGAAGTCTTGGCCTGCCTACATTAGGCATGAGCCCAGGTTGAAAAGCAAAATAAAACGAATGTGCGAAGCTCCGTGTTTAAAAAGTAAGTTTCAAACAGGGCTGGGAGGTGGCTCAGTGGGTGATGTGTTTGCTGCACAGCATGTGGACCTGAGTTTGGATCCACTGAACCTATGTAAATGGTCAAGTGTGGCATCTTGCCTCTGTAATCCCAATCCTGGGAGAAGTGGGGAGGGGATGCCACATCTGGGAGCTTGCCGGTGAGCCATGCTAGGTGAAATGTTGTGCTCCAGGCTGGGTCAGAGACCCTGCTACAGAAAATAAGAGAGAGAGCACTAACGTTGACTTTGGTCTCTACATGACACGCAACTGGATATTCACACACATGTATGTGTTAAACAAATGCAGGCCTTTCTGTAACTACCCAGAATATATGTTCTGGAGGCCAACCTAACCTACATTTGTCATGGGCTCAGAGCTGGAAAGTATAGGATTTAATGGCGTACATGTCCTCAAGGAGGTAACTCTGAAGGAGAACATTCTGGAAAGACTTTAAGTGTTGGTTCCCAGGCTTGCTCTCCATTGCTTCTGTACAGATTCCAGCCTCCGCCATACCCCACAGCTTCAAATCCTCCATCTTCTGCCATGTGGGTCTCTGTTTCATAGGTATGTCCACTCTTACGTGATGTTATCTTTGCATTTCCCTAGTTACTGGGGAACCCAGAAAAATAAGACCTATTTTCTTCTGGCATTTGCTTAATGATCTCTCAGTGCATGGGTACTTGGATCTCTGAGCCAATGGTCTCCTGGGACCAGACCTGGACTGAGCCTGGCCTGCATCCTGCACTGAGCTCAGTCTCTCCCGGGCTGCCCACATGCTGAACTATTCTCTGCCCTGGAGCAGTGGCTTCTTGGGCACCTCTGTCCTTGAGACATCCTTTACCTGGTACTTTCTTTCACATTTTCTTTAGCAGTTATCTTACAGTAAAGGCATCCTCATTTTATAGACATACTGGGGTTTTTGCTTTGTTTTTCTTTTTGCAGTATTTTAGATAACAACTTCTATTTTACAGTCAAAGAATCACTAAATATTTATATAGGAAATAGCCATGTTTTGGGAGCCCTTGGGAGAAGCATTCTCTGCTCGGTCACAAGAGTATCCCCGCTAACTTCTGAAGAGGGCAGGAACCTATAGGGTCCTGAACCCCAGTGCAAGGGAATAGCCAGTCAGTGGCCTGCCAGCAGGGACCCAGCCTCCAGTACACTAAGCCGGAGTCCCGCTCTCCACCCCGACTTTGAAGTCAAAGCTTTGCTCCCTTAACAAAACATGCTTTGCTGACGGCTACTCCTGAGACTAAAATAACTTTCCACGAAATGCTCAGAAAGTGGCTCCTTGCCTGTAAATGCTGATATTATAAGAAACATCCGTGTTTGTGTGCGGTTACGTCTCGTGTAACTGCCTCAGTGGGGCCTGCGAGGCCATCATGGCTCATTTCTGTCATTTCTAAAACCCGACACTCTTTCACTATAATGTGGCACCTTCTCGGTTCTTTAAACTATTTTTCTCTTCAAGTTCTCATGAATTGACGGTTCCTGTTTTTCTGAATGTGCTGCTGGAGACTGCATTTCTGGGCTCACCAACACTTTTCTTCAACAACTAGGTAACAAGGCAAAAAGTCCCCCTACGGCTGCCATGTCACAAGCCCTCAGGAGCCTGACGGGTCCTCGCTCTGTGGAAACCATCTCTAGGAGTGACATGTACTCACTGGCTCCCTGACGAACACTAACTTTGGAGAAAGTGAGTAAAAGTTCTGGTGGTACAGGTGGGACTCAGTGAGGTGACCTGCAGAGGGCCACCAGCCTGGGCTCCGAGCCCCCAATAGACTCTGCGAGGGGCACATTCTATGGCCCACTAGAGTGCCTCATTCTATTTAAGGATGAGACATATCTTTCTGTTTTCAGCTTTTCTCCCTTTTCCTTAGCAAACATAAGTCCAAATTCTTACATTTGAACCTCAGATTGTTCTGCCACTTTTAGAAAATATTTTTTAGTTTTTGAGATTATACTATAGTTACATTTTTGTTCCTTTCCTTCAAGTCCTCCCATGTCCCCCCACTCCCGCTGTCTTTCAAATTCATGGCCTCTTTTTTTTCCATTCTTGTTACTTTTAAGAAAAATTAAGATACAGTGAGACTATTTGATTCATCTAAATATTCAAAAAGGACTTCTTGGCTGACAGCACATCCACTATTAGGGGACATCCTTTGAGGAGCTAATCCACACTGAGGTGGCCCTGGGAGTCCTTGGATCTCCTTCTATACCTGTGAGCCACACGCTATGTTCGTATGATAGGGCAAGGAGGGGCGTTCTGCACGACAATCCGTCTCTCAGGCTGCAGCCCAAAACCAGAGACTCAGCCAGGCTCGTGCTTCCAAGGGAAGGGTCCACGCCTGGCATCTTTCTGTCTTTTTCTGATCCCTTGACTATGTCTTGGAGGCTCCAGCCTCCTGGGCCAGGGCCTGGGGGCTCATAAGAGGGTGCTGGATCTCCTGGAACTGGAGTTACAGCTGGTTCTGAGCTATGTGGGTTCCGGGACTAGCACAAGTGCACCCTGGGAAGCAGCCAGCACACTTAACTGCTGAGCCATTTCTTCGGTCCCAAGTTCCTCTTTCTAATGACATCAGTCACACTGGATTAGAGGCTCACCTCACTCCACAGACCGTGTCCTAGGTAGTTGCATCTGTGATAACACTGTCCTTGAATAGGACATGTTCTGAGCTGCTAGAAGCATATGAATTTTCAGAGACGCAGTCAATCCCAGACACACACTGAGGCCCTGACTAGTGACTCACAGCCTGTGACTCCAGCTTACTTCTCTCCCATCAACCCACTCCCCTGAAAACAACAGTCTTCTGAGTATCGCCTGTTTGCTTCCTGTTCTATCAGGGTCAATGTCCCTGCTCAGCAGGAGTCAGATCAAAGCTGCTCATAGAGCGGAGCTTCAGTCCCTCAAACTGGTCTTGCTGAATTGCCCACCCCTCCTTGCCTGAATGTCCTGTCAGCCTGTTCTCTGGAAGAAACCAGACAAGCTAGACATGAACACCTCCTTACACCCCCATGTCACCCATGGGTGCTCTGAGGGAACCTTCAGGAAGTCCCATAGGCTCTTTCTGCACTCCAGAGGGTTGATCAGGGGTGGGGGCAGGGGTGGGGGAGCTTTGGGGCAAACAAAGAGCATGCCTTAATTGCTGCTGAGGCGGTCTTCATTCTGTCTGCTTTATAAACAGCACTTTTGTCAAGGGGACTCTGGATGTCTGGGTTCCTCAGGAAGCACACAGTGCTCCATAACAGATTGTCACCCTCAAGGCTAGAGCGCCAGCCCCCAGCAGCATATCTGATGCTGATTCTAATGGAGACAGCTCACTGCTTTGTTCCCCCAGGACTGTGCTGGGAACTGGAGACCTGCCTGCATGCTTTCCCTACGAGCAAGAGATTGATGTCCATAATACCCATCTCCTCTGAGGGACTTTATCCTCTTGGCATGGAGCTGGGATATAGCTCATGTGATAGAGTGGCTGCCTCGAATGCACAAAGCCCTGGGTTCAGTCACCAGTACCACAGAGACTGACTCTGGTAGCATTAATACTTTTTTATACATTTTCCCTTTTTAGCTTATAAAAACATGAATTCTATAAACAAGCTAGAAGTTCTAGTCCTTCATACACCTTATTGACAGGTTCAAAGACACCTCTTGCTTGGTTCAAGAGCTGTTGGGCAGGTCAGCTGGTGGAGGCTCTGGAGGCCCCTTTCCAGGTCAGAGGAAGGTCAGCTGTGAAGAGGTGTGGCCTAGGACAGCCTAGGAGGCATCGCATCATCACATTGCATGCAAAAGACTGGCTCAGCCCAGGGCCAGGAAGACAGTCATCTTTCCTCGGAAATAATTCATCTGAACAGTCTTGGAAAACAGAATCCAGCAATGCTGGGTGCACACAGCCTACTGGAGGTTCATGATGACCAGGACTTCTGCATCCACACCTAGTCTCACGCTCTTTACTTCTCATGGACCTCAGTTTCCCCAGCTATGACTTTTGTGAGTGGAATAAGGTCAAATGGGCCTCTATCACACATGCATGACCCACTGAGGATGCCTCAGGAACACCAGTTTTGGAAAGCCAAAGAAATGTGATTCCCTGGAGATGAAATTAAATTCTCAAATCCCCAAAGGGGTTTGATTGGAGCTTGGAAAAAGATGGGGGATTGGGATAGGAAAAGATAAAGGAGGATGAGGTTGGGGGAAATGACCATAATTTTACAATGCATTAGCGCAGATGACAAGATGACACTTGGACTCTCTGTGGTCTAATACACACACACACACACACACACAGAGAGAGAGAGAGAGAGAGAGAGAGAGAGAGAGAGAGAGAGAGAGATCCTATTTTAGCAAGGCATCCATCCCCTGACACCAACTTTCACTTGAGCCTCAGAAGAATGCAAATTGGCATCTGAAGTCTCACTATCCTGGACCCTGGAGGCAGGCAGGGGTACAGTGAGCGGAGCAGGGTGTGCTGCCTGACTTAGTCAGCTAGACAGGTTCTCAGAGAGGTCGATGTGTGTCCTCCCTCCAAGTCATCATGGCTGTTCTGTTCAGAGCCCTGATAATGAGTTGTGTGTTAAGCTCATACATCAGATGAGATATGTTTTGGACAACTGACTTTTAGGAAGAGTTGTGTGATGCAGAGGGTTCATGGCTATGGTTGCTTATCTCATTGCTGGGTGGTAGCATGGTACTTACTCTGTGTCTCACACTGTACCCCCTCTGCAGCATGACTGTGAGCAGGCACTCTTGGTGAACTTCCAAGAGGCCCCTCCCCTGCAGGGAGATGAGATGTCAGCCCAGTCTCAGCCCCAAGCTGGGAGCTGGAGATGGCTAGGTGGTTAAGGGCACTTGCTGTGCTTGCAAAGGATTCTGGTTCCCAAAGGCGCATTGCAAGGCTCACAGCCACCTATAACTTCAGTTCTAGGGCATCTGGAGCCTCTTTTGGCTTTTAAAGGCACATACACATATGAGGTGTGTGCCCACATACAGATTCTAAGAGATAAAGAAGACAGCTCTGGTGAGGGAGGCATCTCTGAGTGGAAGCAGTGCCCGACAGGAACTCTGAGGACAGAATTATACTCAGCTGACTAAAGCAACGTGCCCAAAGGGTGTGTTTCCGGCTTCAGTGTTTCAGTCCATCATGGAGAAAAAGGCACCTAAGGAAGCTTAGGCACTTGCTTACTTAGGAAGAAGAGAGAGAGAGAGAGAGAGAGAGAGAGGAAAATGAGCATCCAGCTCACTTTCTTCGTTTTCTACAGTCTATAAGATCCCAGCCAGTGAAAAGGTGCCACCAACATTCAGGGTGGGTTCACCCACTTCAGTAAACCCAACCTATAAACTCTGTTAAAGATGTGTTCTGACCCTAGATCCTGTCAAGCTGGCAATGTTAATCCCCACAGTAACAGGCTGCCAGTGCCCCTGTGCTAAAGAGAGAGGATGGAAAAAAGATGGGGAGGAGGGATAATCATGGGAGGAGGTTGGCTGAGCATCCATATCGTTCCCACCCACCCCAGTCATAACCGCGATCACACATTCTATTGTGCAATGTTCCCATTGCTCACACATTGGAGGGACATCCCCTGTATTCCCAAAGGCACCTGCCAATGTCGGGGTATTGACAAACTTGAAGGTGGTCGTTAGTGAAGTGCTCTGTCCTCAGCTTTCCCTGATCCAAATGGCCATTTGATAGAGGCCAAGGAGATGTCTCTCCAACTCCATGTTTTATGTAGAACATGTGATGACTGGTCTTAGTGGTCACTGGCACACCTGACAAGAAGGACACTCAGTTGAAAAATTGCCTCCATCAGACTGGCCTGTAGGTACATCTGTGGGAATTTCATCAATTGCTAATTAGCATGGAACTCAACTCTCTCTGGGTTTTATCATTCCCTAGGCAGGTGGGCCTGGACCACCTTAGAAAGATAACAGAGGCCAATTGTGCTCATATATACTACCAAGGCCAGAGCTATATAGTGAAACCCTGTCTCAATGGAAAAAAAAAAAAAAAGGATCAAGCCAGTGAGCCTTCTCTATGATCTCTGCTTCAGGTTCTAGCCTTGAGGTCACTTCCCTCAGTGAAGTGACCTGGAAGAAATATAAGAGAAAAGCTGTTATTGGTCATAGGGTTTATCACAGCATGATAAGCAAACTAGAGCATGAGCCAAGGCTAGACTACAACATGAGCCAAGGCTAGACTAAATCAGGGCTGATAGAAGTAGAAAAAAAAAAGTCACCACCTCAGATACAGAGTAAGAAGGGTATGGCTTTGTGTGTCCCCACAGGATGTGACAGGCTGTGAGAACCCTGAGGGCCCAGCAGATGGGGTTGGTCACCAATAACGTGAGCCTTGTATCCAGGGCAAGGGCAGCTGTGCTGCTGATGTGCAGACAGCTGAATCCTCACCAAGGAGGGCTGCATGGGGCCTCAGGGACTGACACCACCCAGGGAAGGAACCTTCCTCGGAGCCAAGAGAGGAAGAAAGAGCCCACAGGCAAGGTGAGAACATTCCCCGGAGTTGGAAGGACCAAGGCAGAATGAACCAGGGCCCCGGGTGTAACTCAGCAATGTCCAAGGCAGAGTGAGCGCCCTGCACAGGATATTGTTGGCCATCGGTCACAGCACAGGAGGGCAGACTCTGGGCCAAAAATGTGGAAGTGGAAAAAAAGCAGCCTGTGGATCATGTCCAGAAGCATGTCCCAGGGGGACCCAGGCAGCGACACAGTGGCTGCTGGAGAATGGGAAAGAAGCCCAGGCTTAAAGGAGCGGGCGTCTAGGGGCTCAGAGAGAGGTTTCCGTAGCAGCCCTGCCCCCCGCACAGGAAACTGCGACTCTCAGGGATGAGTGCTAAATGAAGCCAGGCTAGGTGGGCACTTCTGACATCCCAGTCACCTCAGCTGTACCCGACGGAATGGTAAAGGTGACTGTCCAGGGCCACTCAGCTAATCAGGAAGAAGCAAGGATTCAGCTGGGGAGCCTGACCAAAGGTGGGAATGAGCACAGTCCGGGGTTTCCCCCCTACCTCAAACCTCCACATCTATCCTAGAGAAAGCAAACCAGTTCACAAAGCCAAGCACGATCCCCTCAGACCCCAATTCTTGGATTCTGATCACAGAGAGGACCCTGTGCAGGCAGGCTGCCTCCTAGCTATCACCTACCACCATGTTGTTCCTGGCCAGCCATTGTGGGGCTCAGTGGTAAGGATGAGCCACCAAGAACAGCTCTCTCCTCCCCTGGTTCCCGCTGCTCCACAGTGCACACTTAGGCAGTGATGTGAGAATTTCCTGACACGGCATAGGGGATGGCATCGCTGCAACAGCTATCTGCCACCAGAGCCAGGCAGAAATGACAAAAGACACCAGAACCCACAATATCAACCGGACAATTGAATGCCTACTACCTGTGTGGAACATCCCTAGAAATTCTTCACATTTAATTTCTTTCCTATCTGCAGCCTGGATTCCTGTGTTCCCACTTTATAGAGCAAGAAACTGAGACTTGAGCACTGAGTAACTTCCCAAATGTACAGCAGAGAGCTGGCTGGGTGAGGATAAACTATAGGAGAGTTTTCAATTCTGCATTTTATGGCTTCTTAGCAGGCAGGCAGTCCAAAGGAGACAATAAATGGAGAGAGACAAAGATCTCAGAGCTCAAAGGAGCAGTGGTGTAGCATTAAGACACGACAGTCTGGCAGCTCTTCAGGGCCTGGCTGGCACCAGCCTGTGCCCCATCTCTGCTTCTTATCAGTTGCCTCTAAATGTACTTTGATGCTTGTGTCTGTAAAGCCCTTCAAAGACAATTTGGAGGAGTCCAAGACTGTGACAGTATAAGAAAGTGAAGCTTCTTTACAACCAATCTAGTCAGATGGCAGAATGGCTTCTCACAGACAAGAACACAGCAGACCCCTATCCTCACAGGAAACACTCCAAGACCCCAGAGCATGCCTGAAGCTGCAGGGAGCATCCAATACTGTATATCCTGGGTTTGCTCAATGTGATCTATAATAAGGCTGAACTTATAACTTAGACAAAATAAGACATAAATGATTATTAATGAAATATCACAATTATAACAATAAGCTAGATAATAAAGGCATTACCAGTCATGTGCACTGGGGGCAGTACTAAGTCAAATAAAGGGTGCAGAACACAAGCACTTGCTATTGGGGCAATCTAATGACAGATCACAACTGAAGGACTAACAGGCAGGTAGTATATATAGTGTGGATACTCTGACTAGAAGGATTTATGATTAGGTAGAATGAAGCAGGTCTATGAGAAATTTCATGTCACTGTTTCCATCCACCTGAAGTTTTAAGCTTAGGAATTGTTTATTTATGGACTTTAATTTGTTAGGCTATGTTTGACTAGGTGTAATTAAAACCAAAGAAAATGAAAGTGAGGGAAAGTACATATGCAAACCCAGTAGTTTTCAGCCATATGTGGCTATAAATATTTATATTTAAATTAAGTGAAATTAAGTGTCCAGTTCAGTTCCTGGTCACATTGGACGTGTGTCAACACCTGTGGCCACCACATCAGGCAGGGTAGATAGGGTGTTGCCATCACTGCAGGTTTGCTTGGACAGAGCTGCCTCAAATGCTTTGAGAAGCCACAGGAATGTACTGTGACTTCGCCAGACACTCAAGAGCTGTTTCCTTGTTTCCAGGCAGAGATAGGAGCCTCCACATGGCTGACAGCAGATAGGTGAGATGTGCATAGGCTGTCCCCATCAGACTCTGTCGAGGATGGCTACAGATGCAGGAGAGCTCACCATGCTTGAGGCTGAATGAATCTCCAGCATCAGAGCTGCCAGTCTATCCCTAGCCCAGCTGGGGTCAGCCCTGAGCGGTTCATGTAGCCTCTTCCACAGTGAGTGGCAGCCACTTCAAATGATAGGTACCCCTGTGGCCTAATGTCTGTCATCATATTGCCCAAAACTATCTAAGCACACCTGGAACTCAGAGTCCAGGGAATGATGAGGGAATCTACCCGGCAGTCAGGTAAAGAGGGAGTAAGGGAAGGGCAAGGTGCACTTGAGATGGATAAAGTAGAGACACATCTACAGGAAAAATAAATGAAGAAATATAGACAGGGCTTGGCAGGCAGCTGGGCTGTTCATAAAGCACTTGGTCCTACTGAGTACTGAGACCAGATCTCAGTCCATAGAATTGATATTTGAAAAGAAAGATCTGATGGCACATACTTGGGACCCCATCTTTAGGAAGGGAAAGAGAGGAGATTGGCTGGAGCTCAATGCCAGCCAGCCTGGCATGTTTGTTGAGTGGCAGGCCAGTGAGGCCTGGCTCAAAATGGAAGAAGAAGAGAAGAAGGAGAAAGAAAAGGAAGAGAAAGAAAAAGAGAAAAAGGAGGAGGGGAGGAGAAGGGAAGAGAGAGAGAGAGAGAGAGAGAGAGAGAGAGAGAGAGAGAGAAAGCACCACCTGGTTTTGCCCCTTCCCCCTGGCTTCCATACACAAGGACGGGCATGTTGATCAGCACATACAACATGCACACACACACACACACACACACACACACACACACACGCACGCACGCACGCACGCACGCACGCGCGCGCGCGTGCATACACATGCACACCCACAAATGGATGACCGTGCCTATTCTGAAAGTCGAAGGTAGGTAGAGAGGGTAGGTAGAGCCTCATCCACAGAACCTGCTTGCCAAAGGCGGAGGTGAGTTATGCTCAGGGTTCACTGTGGCTGTGCTATGGCTGCTGGTCACCCAGAGTTCACAAGCTGCCCCTTGAGATACCCTGCCCCAAGGCAAAGTTCTTTCAAGGACTGCCTCTATGATTCCACCAGACCTAGAGGATACTATGCTTTGAGCCCATGGTAGGATCCACTAAAAATATTCATTGGAGAGAAAACATGAATATATTCTCAATGGACATAACCATGAATCCAGTGTGAATGAAATTTTTGTACCAAGACAGTCATATACTTTTATTTAAGGGTCAAGAGGCTGCTAGAGCCCCAGCCATCTCCTCTGCATCCAAGACAGGAAGAAGGAAAGTAGACAGAGGAGTCAAAAGGTAAAGCTGAAATACCTAGAACAGATGGGGGATCCGGAGAAAAAAAATGTGAGAGCAAAGATTAAAGATGCCAGAGTTTGGGCTGGAGAGATGGCTCAGAGGTTAAGAGTGCTGACTGTTCTTCCAGAGGTCCTGAGTTCAATTCCCAACAACCACATGGTGGCTCACAACCATCTGTAATGACATCTTGTTCCCTCTTCTGTATACTGTATATATAATAAATAAATCTTAAAAATAAATAAATAAAGATGCCTAAGTCCTAGTCTTCATCTCTTTCCAATGCGAAAGAGTTCGGGAAACAGTCTTTACTGGAAATGCTCTTGTCCCTAGCAACACAGTTGTTGTTGTTGTTGACAACACAGGAAGAAGAGGAAGGATGTAAGACAGGAGACTTAACAACAGGTGTGCTGGGCTTTGGCCATGGCTCAGTGGTTAAGAGTGAATATGGATCTTGCAGAGGCCTAGGGTTTGGTTCCCAACAACCATGCTGAGCAGCTCACAACCCACCTTTAACTCCATGGAGTTCAGGGGGATCGTACGCCCTCTTCTGGCCCTCACAGGCGCTGCACTCTATGCATATTTTTTTTTTAAAAGAAAAAAAAAAACTGAAATCAACTGCACTCACATCATAGCTCCTCTGCCCTATGAATGAGCACAGGGATGTCATCCACTCCTCTATGACCAAGACCTACTTGTAGAATCTGGACAGGGGCCTCATAGGAAATAACAGGAAGCTTTCCAAGGAGAATATAAGAGCAGACCCTTTTATCTGTGCAGTTAGTGAGCAAGTATTCTTTACCTAATAAAGGAGAAGCATGGCGGCCCAGCTTTACTCCCAGCATCTGAGGTAGAGGCAGAAGAATCATGAATCTGAGGCTAACCTAGACTTCACAGTGAGGCCCTACTCTGTTCATGGAGGTCATACTTGGTGACTGGGTCTGTTCTAGGTTCCTGCACATCCTATCTCAGACTCACAAAACAGCATGTGTGACAGAGCCTGTCACTGTCACCCCACACCATCAGATGAGGAGAGGTGCAGAGGACAGAAGGAAGAAACCCCTGTCCCCATGGTCAGTCTGCAAAGGAGCCAGTGCAGACAAGAGAACAGAGCAGCCCTTTAGCTGTGTGACAGCAAGCAAGCTTGGTACCCTGGGGAATCACTGATATTTAATACATGTTCCTTTATGTCCAGCTGAATTGACAGTAGCCCATGCAGCCACCACATACTCTGCAAGTTACTCTCGCAATGAGAAGATACATCTTCTGTTCCCTCTGTTTTAAACATGATATGATTTTAAGGGCAGAGTGGCAGCCAGGTCCCTCCTCTCCTGTCCCGGAAGTCCTTCTATGCATGTAATCAGTCTGGAAAATGAAAGATAAGCAGTGAGCACAGGCTAGGCAAGATGCTGTCATCAGCTCCTCAGTCTATGCTAAAGACAGCTGGCTGAATCCTGAGACCAGCTGATCATCGGCCCCTATCTCCTTCCTGTGAACCTACTTCCTTCAAACTGTGTTTTCTTTGAGCACCCAGAATGTGTGGAGAGCCCTGTCCTTGACACCACCCCAAATCTTAGGTATGGTGTCAGAGGTAGGGAAGGGCCCTGAGACTCCTGGCGTAAGAGCAGCTTCGGGGAACCTGAGACCCCATCCACATGTGTGCACATGTCACATCTACAATCCTCTAGCACACCCAGACTAGGCTCAGTTCTTGGACCCTAAACACTACACACAAGACAAACAGAGCATAGAGAGTGTCCCTTTCCTAGGCTGCCACTATGATGATGCAAAGACCAAAATGACCCTGAGGGTGGGCATGAGGTTGCTTTTGAGACATGGAATGAATTCAAAGCCCACTGGGCACTGGTAAGGAAAACTGTTTGGTGTTCTGGTTTGTTTGGTGTAACACACATGTTTCCAGTATGACTCATCTCCCATTTGTGATGGTTTCCAAGTAACAAGAATCTAGATGAGCTCAAGGACAATTGTCCCTGCTTCAGCTGGGAAGCATCAGTGCCAAATCCAGCTGTGCCACCACCAGTAGGTCCATGCCTAGTGAGCCTGGGTTTTCTGGCCTCTGGCCCAGCTGGCTGCGTTAACACAGGAAGCCCTCCTGTCTGCCTGTTCTTGCCCATTTTCCTGTGCTGAATGGGTAGGTGGCTCCCTGGCACCTGTACATCTTCACAGCAGCTGCTGTGTGTAATATCCACTGAGAAAGTGAGGGGTAATCCAGAAGTGGCTGTCCTCTTCCTATGATCCTGGGGTTGTTATGGTGTTAAAGGAAGGGCACACAAAGTGTGGTTGACCTAACTAATATGGAAACTGTCCCATAATGATATTGACAATAATAATTATAATGGCAGTGATAACAATGACGGTAATGATGTCACCTAGAACCCAAGGTTTCCTGAGAGGACCAAGGCGCAGTGTCCATTTGCCTAATAAGTGAGATCATGATGAATGAAGAGCCCCCATGAATTGAGGCCTCCAGAAAGACCTCACTTCAAGGACAAGAATCATTTTTAATAGAATATCACAGGGCAGTAGGGCCCAGGACAGATGCAAGAGGCTAGTCACATTACTTTGAACATGCCTGTCTTGGTAACAATACATCCTGGCATCTGGTATATGCATCTGGAATCTTCTGAAGGCTCACAGCCACTAGATTCTCATTGTTGCTTTATGGTGAAGAAGGCAGGTCACCAGAGGCCTCAAGATCTCACCCACACCACCACTAGAATCAGACACAGGGTTGGTGTTGGGAAAACTCTGCACAAAAGGTCATAGAGCACGAATCCCACTATGATAAAGACCAAAGGTAGACAAGGCCACAAGCCACAGGTTAGTTCCAGGCTAAGCACACTGGGACAGCAGGATTGCACTGCCATAGTCAGGGACAGTTAGATGTCCCTTGCTAGAGTGCTCTCAATCCGTGCCATCGAATGAGCCCCTGGGACCCCTTCCAGCAGCAACACTCAGCTCAGCTCTGTACGGCACGTGGAAACCACAACGAAGCCACAAACCATGTATGCTGTATGTGTGTTCTTATGTGTGAATACTGACCTGCACATTGCCAGAGCACATGCATGCAGAGGTCAGAGGACAATCTCCACTGTTGGTTATGACCCTTCACCTTGTTCGAGATGGCATGTCCTGCTTGCAGCCATGCACACCAGGCTCTGCCCCACCCCCATCTTGCAATGAGTATTGAGATTATAGAAAACGTCACCGTATTTAGCTTTAAGGGTCCCAGGGATCTGAACTCAGGTCCTACGAACTGTAACTCAAGCTCTTTACTTCCCACAGAGTCATCCCCCTCAGCATGCAACTGTCCATAGTCTTTGGCGTCTTGTTTAACAACTTTCTCCTGATTATGAATGAGACCAGTCAGTTCCTCTCAGGCTTGTTTCTCATGGTAAATGACAATTAGAAGTCAGAATCCTCATGACTGCCTGACTTCCACATGACAGATCAAAATCGATGCCTAAAACAAAACATAGTACCACCAAGCTACGTCCCGACAACTCACAGGAGGTTTGGAGATGCAGAACCCACAGATGGGTGCACACCCAGGACCTGCACATGTGTGATTTGGGAACCCGTGTTGGTATGCTTGGCCCACAGATGAACTGTGTCACAGCTTTTGATTTCATGATGTGGCATTTCCCTGAGTACTTGAACAGCTTACTTAACACGATAGCCAAATGGATTGGTCTCCACCTGGGGATGATGGGAAGTCTCTTGCTAATGGGCCTGAGATAGCACTATTATTTCTAGCTTTGGGAAAACTGTTCCCTATGTTGGAATGGCAATGATTTTATTTAAAAGTTCTGTAGCTAACTATAAACCTGCAAACCTTGAGAGGACTGGAAAACAAGGGATCTGGTAGCTATAATGTTGCTGGAGTGCTCAGACCCTTCTCTAAGCTCCTGGCAAGTGTCAACTCCTTGGGTCTTTGCACAGAGGTAGATGGACAATGATTTAGAAATTCAAAGTTTCCAGAAGTTGGACAACAGGGTCTGGAACCCAAGAGCCCTGCTTCAGAGCCTCCTCTCCAGTCCTTTAATCTGGCTATCCAAGCTTTGTGGCCTCAGGGTGTGGTCTCTGAGAGCTAGGATCTGCCCAAAGTTATCTAAATACAGATAAACAATCTTCAAATAGACCCACAGAACTGGTTGGGGAAAGATTTGAGCCCTGAATTGACCTGTAAAGCAACCAGCAACCTCAGTGCAGAAACAGGACACCTACAGAGGACAACTTCAAAGTTCACAACTTGCCAGATTCTCCCAATCCACCAAGGTGTGAACAGTCCACAAAGGGATGGGTGCAGACCAGAGTTTTCATTTAACAAAGTCAGTGCTTCACCAAGGACAGGACTTGAAACCATAACCATCAGCTCAAGGGCATGCTGAGACAGCCAAACACATTGTCCCTGACAAGGGGACCCTCAGCCAAGGGACTTCTCAGGCACATCACAGCAGAAAGTTGAGAATGTGTGACTATCCCATTCACAGAGGGGTAGCCAATGCTTTTTCCACTAAAGACCAAGTTCCTTTCTGGGCCCAGCAAGCAAACCCTTGTGCTCAGGGCAGACGGGCTCATTCAGCCAGGATGCTGACTCATTCTTAACCCGGGAAGCCCCACACACCCCAGTGAGTTGCTCAGAACAGGCTCCTGTCTTCCCTGCAGCCTGCTTTACCACCACTTTTTAAGCAAGTAACCATTTTATAGATTTGCTTAAGAAGCAGCATAACAACTACTATAACTGTTATTTGACAGTAAAGGTATAAATAAGCTCATAAGAATAGTAATTATTCATATGACCTCGGGCCACTCAATGCCCATATCTTCAACTATCCCCCTCTGGGCTCCTAGCTTGTGGCTTTTCTTTCTGCCTTTGAGCATGATTTTTCCACCTGGAGCATCAAGGGAACGGAAAGGATGTAAAATATAGTTCCAAAGCCATTTGCACATGTTCGGAGAGAAGCCAAAATTCTGCCTGGCTGCCGTATTTCTTGCCCTGTAGCTGGACAGTTCGGGCCAGGCTACTTAGATCAGTGGCCAGAAGCTGCCTAGGGGCTCTTCCTTCTGCTCCTCAGAAGCAGAAGCTAGCCCAGCCTCAGTGTCCAGTTAGCATAAATTCACCCACCTCCATCTCTGACCTCCACTTTGGTTTCTAGCTAGGAATCCGAAGCAACTTCTTTCCCAGTCAGGCATCACTACATCTCATGGTCTCCTCTGAGACAGCATCATACACTGCCGGCATCTCCACAATTCACAGCTAAGAAATTCCCCCAGACAGACACAGCAGAGGTGCAGTGGAGGCAGAGGGAACCACTTTTCTGATATCACAGATCTTCAAAGTCTGGGAGAAGCAGAGTCTACCCCAGGACACAGCATCTGTCACAGCTCGGAGCTCGGAGGCGCTCGCAGACATCATTGACAGAACGTACTCACCAGGGAGAAGCTGATAAATGGCTCCACCTTCCCGGCACTGTGCTGTAAAGATCCCAAGGCATGCACAGCTTGCCTGGAAAGTCACTTTGAAACTTAGAAAGCAGCCACTGAGTCCTCTCCATTCTCAGAGATGTCCACAAGATTAAGAGAGGAAAAAAAAAAAAGACAAGAAAAAGCACACCTCAGCCTTCATTGTCACTGGAACCAGATGACTCATGCTGATTCAGAGCTGCCACTTCCTCCCCGACATTCTCTTCATACTTGTGAGCCGGGCTGGTCTGATTCCCAGGGTCTCCACCACCCTTCCGGAAAGAGCAACTTCCCAGACCCTGGGAGAGGCTCCAGCGTATAGCCAGTGATCACCCTCACCAGGGAAGTGGTACTTTGTCTAACAGACTCTGGGACAACTGAAAATAAAAGGTAGAGATCTCACATGTAACTGAGTGTCAAATGCACAAAGATACTGTAACATACCATGGCTTTCTAAAATTCACAGAAGAGGAAGGAATCTATTTTCACCCTTTTGTGAAGGCATGTGCGTTGGCTTTGCCCTGATAACACCCAATGCTGTTTCTGCTTTCTTCCTTTGGCACATAGTCCTTATCTAAAACCACGGTCTATTCTGAGCTGCTTGTTAGGAGTATGTGTTTGCTAAGCATGTGAAGACCTCAGTGACCTGGTCTTCAAGAATAGGCTAGATCACAAGGAATGAAATCAAAGTTATGGCTCTCCAACTGTAAAAAACTACTTAACATTTCTATGTAAGAACCAAGAGCCCCGCCTCTCTCTGGGTCTGAGTTTTCTTTTGAATGATGCAGAGGGCGGGGTTGTCTTCCGCAGCTTCAAGCCTTTTTAAATTACGAGAAATACCCCAGAGAAAGCAGAATCCACGTACCACTGAGCAGCCTCTGGGGAGGCCAGGCAGGCTTGTTGATATCTCTATGCTCTGTCTCCAGAAGAAAATGTGCTGTCCAAAGTGAGGCCTTCCTGAATTAAAAAAAAAAAAAAAAAAAAAAAAAGCATCAGTCTCACTTTTGAATCCTGCATTCCAGCACATCAAAGAATTCTTATAAACAACACAGCATATGTAAGAGTAGCTATGTGGGCCTGAGACTCTCTTAAATGTTTATTTTAATTTCATGTGCATTGGTGTTCTGCTACCTATAGATCTGTGTGAGGGTGTCAGATCCCTTGGAACTTGAGTTACAGTTGTTAGCTGTTATACATGTGCCTGGAATTGAACCTGGGTCCTCTGGAAGAGCAGCCAGTGCTCTTAACCGCTGAGCCATCTCTCCAGTCCTAAGATTCTTTTTTTAAAAAAAAAAAAAAAAAAATACTTTTTTATTTATTTAATTATTTGCCTTGGTGTTTTGCCTGGAACTGAAACTACAGACAGTTGTTAGCTGCCATGTGGGTGCTGGGAATCGAACCCGGATCCTCTAGAAGAGCAGAGGGTGCTCTTAACCGCTGAGCCATCTCTCCAGCCCCCAGTCCTAAGATTCTTAAACACATGCAGGTTAGGGAAGTGCAGTGCAGACTAGAGAAGAGAGAGGGCTTGGTGGCCCAGAGGCAGGAGTAGAAACCCATTCACAGCTTAAGCCAGTGTTTTGCAACCTGTGGGTTGAGACCCCTCTGGAGGCATCAAAAGACACTTTCACAGGGGTCATCTCTTACCACTGGAGAACACACATATTTCCATTACTATTCATAACAGGAGCAAAATCACAGTGAAGAAATAGCAGGAAAAATAATTTTATGGTTTGGGGTGGGGGTCATGAGAACATAAAGAACTGAATTAAAGTGCGGGAGCATTGGGAAGGTTGAGAAGCACTGGCCTAAGGGGCTGGACTAGTTGGCCTTGAAAACATCTTGCAAACAGATTTTCCTCCAGATAGCAGCCCAGCCCTTCCAGGACTTCAAGTGTTGTCTGGTACAGTCTAAATATTCGAGGAGGGCATTTTCAATACAAACCACTCCCTTTGCGTAATCAATCACACATCCTTAGAAGACCAATACCCTTGGCTCATTCGAAAAATTCAGAAAATAACAGTTTCTTTCTTTTAGGGGCTGTATTGAAAACTAAAAGCTGACTGCAGGCCTGTGATAATAGGGAGCTTTTCCATTTTCTTATACCACTGAGCAGGTCTAAGCTGATATCTGATGATATATGCGGTTTATTGTTTGAAAGTTTTCCTGCCAGCATAGGAGTTGAGTCACAGGCCACAATCAAAAGTCTAGAATTCAAATAGATGAATCACACACTAAATATGAAACATCTTTTAAAATTCAGGGCCTATGATAAAACACACAGCAATAAGCCGTTACTTAGACCATGCAGACCGTAATGAGAACAATGACAATATATAGATAGCAAAGGACAGGACATGTGGAGCTCAATCATTCACAGATATTCAACTGATGTGTTTCAGATGCCAGGCTCTGATGCTGGGGCTTGGGAAACAGCAAGGTTAAAAAAGAAAGAAAAAAAAGAAAAGATCTCTGTTCCCAGGAAGCTTATAGTCTCAAGGGATGGAGAGAACACAAGGACACAGGAAGTGTCCTCAAGAGTGTGACACAAACTGTATGAAGAATTGCTAGATAGTGAAGTGCAAAGCCCTTGAGATGAGTGGGCTGTTGAGACAGGGATGAGCTGGGAAAGGGCTGGAATTCTGTGTCTGGTGAGGAAAAAAAAAAAAAAAGCAGGGGCGGGGCAGGGTAGATTAAATAAGAGAGTGGAATGGTCTGGGTGGAATTTTCCAAGGACAGCACAAGGGTCTCATTTTGGTCTGGTGATGGTGGTGGGAGCTGAGTGGTGTAGTGCTGACAGATGTACAGGATGGATCAGGTAGGACAATGATAGGTGCAGATTGATCCAGAAAGGAGTTCTTGGACTCTTGGGTGGAGTAGTAAAGTGGTACCTCTTAGAGTTAGGAAGCATTGAAGGAGGAGACAGTCCCAGTGAGGAAGAAATCAAGAACATGTTCTCTGTTCTAGCTGTTTGGTGGTGCCTAAAAGACATCACATGAAAATGCTCACAAAGATGTCAGTAGACATTAATTCTGGGAGATGGCCTGTACTCAAAACAGATTGGTGAGGTAATGATCTGGAGGTGGACTCAAAGACCAGGCTTAGATGAGAAAGATGCACAGATGAGAGACAAGGCAGTGTGAGCCTGGAGAGAATCGAGAAAACCAGGGCTCACAGCCAAGGGCTGGAGGTTTCAGGAAGGCAGAAGAGGCTGGCTGGCCAGAACTGCTGAGAATTCCTGTCAGACGGAAGCAGGGCAGGGCATGCTGGCCAGGGCACAGGAGGCCACAATGACCAGGTAACTGGCAGCCTTTGTGACCTAGACACAGCCTGGCAGCAAGGGTTAGGAACAGGGTGAACTCTGTCAAAGGAGTGGAAGCCAGATCCAAAGGCAGTACCCTCCAACAGGGCACCAAGGAAATAAATACGCAGCACTTTGAGGTCTCAGCTAGAACAGTGATATCAATTAAATGGCAGAAGCTAGGTAGGGTAGTACATACCTATAACCCCAGTACTCAGGAGAGAAAGGCAAGAGGATTGTGAGTTCAAGGCCAGCCTAGACTACATAATGAGACATTTGTCTTAATTAACTATCTTGTCCCTGAATTTGGTCATCGTGGCTACCTGTGTCTATAGGTAACTAAGGCTCCTGTTGGCCTGTGGATGGAGAAGATACAAGGTGTGAAGTTTGGTGCTTTCTAGCAACCAGGATACCACCCACTAGTCAGTGTTGTCTCCTTGAATTCTACAGACACCATAGCTATGGTCCTAGGTCATGTTCAAGTCAGTCACCTCTGATTCAGTGAAGACAGGCAATACTTTTGAAATTTAATAGGAAAAACATAACATAACACTGTTATCAATTGCCAAGGCAGTTGTAATTCTTATTTGTGACAAACAAAAGAGCATGTGAATGGCTGCTTTATGTTATAAGCAGTATCTAATAATACCCAATGTTACTTCCTATGATGTGATTTAGGTACCAAGTTTCCTAGGCTAAGATGTCAAAAAAATTCAAGTATCTGAAACTGTTTGGTCTGATACAGATACCATGAGGTAGGATGAAGTCTATTCTCTCATACGCCATCTTGATTGATGGGCAAGTCGTTCTGTTAATAGCATATTAGCTTCTGAATTTTCATGTTTCATCATTCATAATGTTCCTAATGTCTTCCTCAAACACTCTGTGAAAATATACCTATCCCAGAAGCTCTGCATCAGCTTTAACTGGACTTGAAAGAGATCACACTTCCTGAGTGAGGCTGGACTTTATTCAATCTGAACTCTCCAAAGTTCATTCCTGTTACTTTTTATCAGGTTTTAATGGAAAACTGTGAGTCTGGGATCTTCCCAAACTGAGGCCACTCTGACTCCCAGCCTGAGAAGAGGTTCCCAGCAGAGCACTGTGGTCCCTGAGGGTACCCTACCCATCCCTGACCTAGCCCCTTCCTTCCAGGCATAGAAGCCCCAGTTAATTCTTCCAGCTCACCAGCCAGGCCCTCCACTTCTCTGAACTGCTTCTTTCACTTTTGATGTGACACAAAGCCACAGCTCTGCCCCAGCACTCTCTGGCTTCCACATTTGCACAGCATCTTGAGTCCAGGTGTGCTAGAAGTGGAATGAACTGACCTTGGGTCTCACAGACTAGGGTTTGGAACTAGCCTCCCAACTCAGTGGTCTTGAAGATGTGCCTGTCTGGAGGCTTCATGCCCACGTTTATAAGCTGTGAAAAGCCATAGGCCTAAGAATGTTCACAGTGCAATGTCTGGTGGGGGTTAAATAAGAGGGCTCAGCTAGGGTGGTTAGAAAGGGCCTCCCTCATCAGCAGCAGCAAAGCAGGGCGGTATTGTGGATATGTGTTACTTTGTCTAATACCACCCCTTCCTGGGTGCCTCCCCTTCCTGACCCCCTCCCGTACCCTATTCTTAGGTCAGCCTGCTCATGACTGAATAAAAGCAATGGTAACTTAGGTTAGAGAGAAATCTGACATTGGCTGTGTGGGCTGGTGGGACAGCCCCAAATTCTGACTAGGATACCGGGCACTTGGGTTTCTGACCAGCCATCTGAACTTGGCTTTCTTTCTTTTTCTTTCTCTCTTTCTTTCTTTCTTTCTTCCTTCCTTCCTTCCTTCCTTCCTTCCTTCCTTCCTTTCTTTTAAAATCTTTTTGAAAAATAAATTTTTAAAGGACTGCTCCTGATACAAACCCCAGGTGGACCAGAGTAGTCAGTTCAAGGTGCCAAACATTTTATTTTAGCACTTTGGGTGCATGTTCCTAAACATGAAATTGTTATCTTTCCCTGAGCAAGGAGTTCCTGTCATGTTAGCAACTGCATGATGAGAAAGGAGACTTATGAAATGTTTTCATTTTTCACAACTATTGTAGTAGTTGACTTCCACAGACTTGTGAAACTTGGAGCTATTTATGCATGCAACAGGTACATTTTTTTATTTAAAAACTTCCCCCATACTCACTATTGCTCCCTCTTCCGCCCCTTCTCCCAGCCCCCCCCCGCCTCCTCCCACTTCACTTCACACCCCAGAGAGGGCAAGGAATCCCAAGGTGAGTCGGTTCAGTCTGCAATATCCAGTTGGGGAAGGACCAAGTCCCTCCCCAACTATCAAGGTTGAGAAAGGTGTTTTTCTACTAGGCATGGGCTTCAAGAAACCAGTTCATGGACCGAGGATGGACTCAGGTCTGCTGCAAGAGGCGCCACAAACTGCTATGCCTTTTGACTGTCATCTACACTCAGAGGGTCCAGATCCATTCCATGAAGGTTCGTCAGCTGTTATTTCAGTCTGCGAGCTCCCAACAGCACAGGACAGCCTACTCTGTGGGTCTCCCCATCATGATTCTGATCCCTCAGCTCATGCAATCGCTCATCCCTCTCTTCAGCTGGACCAGTAGCTCAGCCAGGTGTTTAGCTATGGATCTCTGCATCTGCCTCCATCAGCTGCTGGATGAAGGTTCTATAATGGCAATTGGGTGATCATTCATATGATAACAGGAAAAGGCCAGTTTA
>PVIH01002701.1:165166-180708 GCA_004025045.1 Sigmodon hispidus
TTCTCAGATCTTCTCTATTTCTGCTTCCCAGGAGGATTTATGGTGTCTCTCTTGACTTTCTCCTGTTACCTAGCTGCTCAGGGGTTGTGGTTTGTAGCCTGGTTATTCTTTGCTTTACATCTGAAATCCACTTATGAGTGAGTACATCCATGTCTGTCCTGGGTCTGTTACCTCACCCAGGATGATACTCTCCAGATCTTGCCATTTGCTTGCAAATTTCAGGATGCCATTTTTTTTCTTCTGCTAAGTAGGACTCCATTGTATCAATCGAAGAATATACAATATTTTAATGTATTCTTTAATTGAGAGGCATCTATGTTATTTCCAGGTTCTGCCTATTATGAATAATGCTGCTATGAACATAGTTGAGCACATGTCCTTGGGGTAAGAATGTGCATCCCTTGGGTATCTGCCCAATAGTGATATTGCTGGGTCATTGGGTAGATTGATTCCCAGTTTTCTGAGAAACTGCCATACTGATTTCCAAAGTGGCTGAACAAGTTTACATTCCCACCAGCAATGGAAGAATGTAGAACTCAGCTTTCTTTAGATGACTCCACAGACCAAAATGGTTGCTGAAATGCCAGCCAGAAAATCCATATTCTTCATCTTGAGAGTAGGAGGAGGTGAGATTCTGTAGTGTCTTTATTAGAAGAGAAGAGAGAAGTGGGGGGGGGAGGTCTAACACCATTCCTATCCTCACTTCTGTGGAGATTTGCTGAAGCCGCTACTTGGTAAATTTCTCCATGTACTGAAGCAGGTCTCTCAGTCTCTCCTGGATGCTAGATGTAGTCTTGTTTCTGGGCAGGTCACCAGAAATAGAGTAGGGCTTTTAGATAAGCAGAACAAAGAGAAGGTGTATGTGTTCCTAACCAGCAGTTTCAGCCATGGCATAGGAGTTCCCTCCCATGGGATCTGATGTAGGATACTGTGACAGAGGTCATCAGTGTTCCATACAGGCCACAGGTAGACACAGCCATACCACACAGAACACAGCAGCAGCAGCTAGCTGAGGGAGGCAGCGTGAGCCCAGGGGATAGGCTGCCCAGGGCTTCGGCTAGGCAGAACTCTAGGCAGGCACCTCTTGATTTAAGCACATTTACGTGGAGTCTCATTTGTGCTGACTCAACATCCATGATGACAACTGCCTGTTGTAATGAACAGGCTGAGGTTATAACTGATGATAATGAGGACATTAGGGGCTCCTTCAGCTTCCTCTGCAGTGGCTTCCTTCATGCTGCTTCCTTGGAGGGTCTCAAAAGCACCAACCTTGCCTGAATGCTCCCCCTCCCCCTTTCCCATCAATGCCTCTTTATTCTCTCCCTCTAAGAAACCCATTTAGTCTTGAAGCCCTGATATCCAAATTCCCTCCTCTATAGAAATTCCCTCAGCTCTCAGGCAGCCATTGGATACTTGGCTCTCTCCTTTTGCTGTTGTTCCTCACTGCCCCTCCCACCACAAACCAGACAGGAACACCCACAGGGAAAATCCCATCCCGCCCACTGACTCCCACAGGTGACCTTTTGATTTTAGCTGGTTGAGTAAATGAAAGTGGCAGAATGAACTTTGGTTTCTACACAAACTAAATCCAAACAGGATTCTCTGAGCAGGGCTGCTGGGTGTGAACTCAGGGCTGCCTTCACCTCTGGGTGACAGCTCTCCCCCCCCAAGGACCAATCACAATGCCGTGCACACAGTAGGGCCACATTGTGTGCTGTTGGCTAATGGAGGGTAGTTACCTGTGCACTCTCAACTCTGAAGCATTCTTTTTCTGTGGCAGCGCTTTCCCACAGGGTGTGACATAGCTAGCTGACAGCTTGTTTGTTTTCAAGGTGGGGTAAGAATTCTGCACTGCTTTGCTGAGAATGTTGTCAATGCAATCATTACCACCAGGGAGGGGCCTGAGAGCTAAAAATCAGGGCCTTGCCAAAAGTCAACTGCCTGTAAAGGTGAGAGGAGGCTGGGCTCAGAGCAGCCAAAGTCCCACTCACCACAGAAAGAGATGGAGAGAAGGCTAGTGAGAAAGAAGGCTCAGTGGATAAAGGCACTTACTGCTAAACATGATGAGCTGAGTCCCATCCCTGAGACCCACATGGTGGGAAGAGAACTGACTCCTCAGAGATGTCCTCTGACCAACACATGAACCATAGCATGCATTAACACCAACAGCAACACTACCCTGCCATACACACATACACATTCTTTTTTTTTAAGACTAAGGAGGAGGTCTGGTCCATTTTGTGTTCTATGAAAGAAATCAAGAGGGGTGGAGTAAAATCAAGATGACCTGTTGTGAGAGCATGTAGTGGTTGGAATAATGTCCCCATGGGCTAATAGATTGGAATGCTTGATCACCAGGGAGTGGCACTACTTGAAAGGACTAGGAGGCGTGGCCTTGATGGAGGAAATATGTCACAGCGGGTGGGCTTTATGGTTTCAAACCTTAAGCCAAGCCCAGTGTCTCTCCCTTCTTCCTGCTGCCTGGAAATCTGGATGTAGAATTCCCATCTACTTCTCCAGCACCATGTCTGCCTGCAGGCCACCATGAAAATGGACTAAATCTCTGAAACAGCAAGTAGATCCCAATTAGATACTTTCTTTCATAAGAGTTATTATGGTTATTGTGTCTCTTCACAGCAATAGAACACCAAATAAGACAGAAGCAAGACTGAAAACTTCCTTGGGTTGAGAGCTACTTGTAACAAAACAGCATGCCTAAGGAAAGTTACACACTGTGGGGAGATGCAGTGCTACATTATAATAGCCTTATTAGGGATCATGAAGCTGGCGTCTGGGGCCTTTTACATCCTCTACCTGCCCCACCTCTGTATCCCACTATTGTTTTCAGGAGTGTCTTTCTATCTTTTAATAAACCATCTCTAAGTCTATCAGTATCTGTGCGCCCCTGGTCCAGTTCTCTGTGTTGGGTTACAGTAACCTGGAAACCTTCACAGGTACCCCGTAGACTCAGATCCTCACCAATAACATAAGTGCTCAGAACAGAGAAAACAGGAAGGCTGAGTAAACAAGCCCATAATCTCACCTATGTTGGAGGCTGAGACAGAGGGATCAAGTTCAGTGCCTACCTGGGCTACAGAATGAATCCAAGGCCAACCCTGACAACCTACAGAGACTTTGCTGCAAAATATGATATACCAAAAGGCTATGATATAACTCCACAGTAGGATGCTTGCCTAGCTCGAAAGCTATGGGTTCAAGGGATGGCAGCTCCCAAGGGGAAAAGAAAAAACAAGTAGAAAGTCTTGGCTTACGTCATATGAAAGCCAGGTAGGATTGTGGCCATGTAGAGTTGATCGGAACACAGCCAAGGGACTGGCTCCATTTTGTCAGAAATGAATTGTCAAAAAGACCGCAAACTGAAACCCTTCAGCCCAATAATAGAATATTACCCAGCTACAAAAATGGAATGACATTTCCATATTTATGTTACTTTGGAAAGACCTCATGCTAGGTGACAGAAGCCAGACACAAAAGGCTATGCTCTGTGTGGCTTTATTTACATGAGATATCTAGAATAGACCCTGATGTAAATTGGAAGTAGTTTGTGGTGTTAGGAGGAAGAAATAGAAGGTGTGGGGTTTGGTGGACCTGGGGCTTCTTTTTGACAATATTTTTAAGGTGGGCAAAAGTGCTTGAGCACAGTAGGACAGTTGCTCTAAGTACTATGACATTGTTCATTTGTAGTGGTTAATTTTATGTGTGAATTCACTTCAAGTTTTCCCTTTAATAAGCTAGAAAAGCTATGCAGCCCTTGCCAAGATAACATGTCCAATCCTGGATTGTCAACAGCCGCCCAGTGGGAAGGGACTCCCTGAGCACAAGCCAGCACCCTGGAGAATGATGGGTAGGAAGGCTCTAAGAGGGATAATTTTGAAGGGGAAATTCCCTTGTCTGCTCTAATGGCTTTTGGGGGGAATATGGTCCCTCTGAGCATCACTCTGCTTATCTCAGAATAGTAGTACCATTCTCAGACCTTACCTTCTATCTGCAGGGTTCTGGGTATGTGAGGCCACTATTTGATGTTATTCTGTGATTTTCTGTCAGGAATGGGCTCAAATGCTGGTCTCCACCTAGAAGCCAGAGACAATCCACTGAGTATAGCCCAAAATGTGAGAGCAGCTCCCTAATGCTTTTACCTCATAGCTTTCCCCTTCGACCTCACTGATCAAAGCCTTGATTTTGCCTAGATATAAGATAATTCTTTCTGAACTGGAGATAGCATATTTGGGTGAGTCCATGAGCAAGAAGTACAGGATATGAGATGTAAAGAACTCAATTAGTAAGCATGGATAGCTGGCCAGAATATCCATCACAACTCATCGTTGGATTTCTTCTATACAAAGAAGAAATTTTTGTATATTTGTATCTGAGCCTTGTAATTGCAATTTTTATAAATAGTAAAGGACACTTAAGGTAGTAGATTCTATGGACTCTGTTCTAGTTAACATGAACTCTCAGTCACACAGCCCAGAGTTATCTGAGAGGGAAGACTTGATTAAGAGATTGCCTATATCAGATTTGCCTATGGGCATGTTGTGGGAGACTGCCCATTGTGGGCAGCTCAATCCCTAGGTAGGTGGTCCTAGGCTATAAAGAAACTTAACTAAGCACAAGCCTATAAAAAACCAGAGAGCAAGCATGCAAGCAGCACTCCTCTACAGGTTCTTTCTCAGGCTTCAGCCTGGAGTTCTTATCCTGACTTCCCTCAATCAAAGACTGTGAACTACAAGTGTAAGCTACATAAACCATTTCCTCCTTTAAGGCCAATCAGCTTTTAATGTTTGGTCAGGGTCCTCATTCCCTACAGAACTAGCCAGGGAACCACCAGTGTCTAGCAAAGGCAACCCCATCCTTTCTTATCAAAAATAGCAAGAACCTTGTCAAGTTTAGACAAGATGCTCATCTCATCTCTGAGCCCACAAGACACCTCCCTGGCCACAGGGGTTTCTAGAATAATAAAATACTTAAGGAAAACCCCACCTGACCCTGTGTCTCTTTGTACAGTTTTGCCTGAAATACAATAGCAAAGTATATATGCTTATTCAAGATATTTCTTAGTGTGTACAAAGGAAGAAATTAATCTCTGATGTATTTTATTGGGACCAAGGGGGCATGTGCCAGGTCATACTATCTCAGTAATCTCAGATCCCCAAAGAAAAAACAAAATTATGTCATGGGAATACTCAGTTTAGATCTCAGAAGGCAGAAGATCATCCTGACTCATAGATACAGTTATGGCTGTCTCACAGTCTCTGCCCTGCACTAACATACCCAAGCTTGTGTGGAGCCTAAGGTAAGAACCAGAAAAGAGTCATAACAGACTCTGAGTGGACTCTCAAAGCATCATTTGGCTTCTCTGAAAATAGCATCTCTTCTGCAGGGACCCAGTGACACAAAGTCAACCGCTCTGTCCCTGACACCCAGAACCTGCTTGGCACATACTGTGCATTCCGAATAGTTTAATGACTGTATTTACAATCTCTCCTTGATGTCAACATTCAGAAATCCATCAAAGTCACTAGCATTTTCTCATGAAGGAGCAAATGCCTCCAGGCTTACAGCTGATAATGAGGGAAAGAACTGATAAAACCACCGTCCACTGAAATATGGGCAACTGAGAATACCCTTAATGCATGCCACACCACCCCAATCATCTGCCTCAGCTCATCTCAGCAGCACAGCACACTACATTGGATACAGCCAGAGCTTTGGCTACAAAAAAAAATATTACCTCATTAGCCCCAGGAAAAGGTCAAAATTCTAATTTAAAAGTATGACTTCCAATGAATGTGTGTCTCTTCCTCATCATACTAAAATAGAATGATCCTCTGTGCAACTATTCTCCATGAGGTCAAGGGTCATCTCTATGTTTTTCTAGTGGCCAGTGGCCCTGGAGTGAGGTTGCTTTTTCAGTTGGCTGCTCCCTCTCCTTCCTTGACCCTTTCAGTAGGAGGGACAAAGCCTTAGAAAGGAATGATACAGGGACACGGGGAAGTAGACACTACACTGAGGGACCGAGGTACAAGTGAGACAGAGAAGCTTCCATTTCAAACCTTCAGCTCAGTCTTCTTTCCCAATCCTCTCCTCCTTTTTCGTTTCAGGTTCTTTTTTTTTTTTTTTTAAACTTTATTTATTTATTTGCCTTGGTGTTTGCCTGGAACTGGAACTACAGACAGTTGTTAGCTGCCATGTGGTTGCTGGGAATCGAACCCGGGTCCTCTGGAAGAGCAGACGGTGCTCTTAACCGCTGAGCCATCTCTCCAGCCCCTGTTTCAGATTCTTTTATCTGCCCACAGTTCTGCAGATCCCGAACTTGGGTTTGGATGGCTGATGCTGAAGGTCAACTGTATGAAGAGGTTAGCCCATCTTCAATGAAAGGTTTCCATCATGGTCCATATCATTCAAGTGCCAGGAAGATGAGATGACAGCTTCGGCTGTAAAAGAATATTTCAGACCACATGCATACCTGTAAGTCAGGTGTGGCTCATGTGTGTGTGAACTGTATGGGCACCAGTGGAGAACTGTTCTGAACTCTCACCCACTCAGGAAGACAGGAATCCCTGGCGTCTCTCTGTAGCATGGAAGGTTCTCACTACAACAGCAAAAACAGACCATATACAATGTTATATACTGGTAAGCATGTATCCAACAGGAAGGACACTGAATAGACCTCATCACCAATATCACCTCCATTGTTACCTGGATCTCACTAGGCCCTGGACACTCACTGTACAAACATCTGTCTTCTCATGCAGTTTTTCAAGGGTCTCCCAGGTGAACAGGGAATGTGTCTTTTTGCTTTTTCCCTGTTTACCCAGTAGACATAGCTGTAGCAAGGCAAGGACCCATCCTCAGACACCAGTGAAGGGAAATTTTTTTCTGTGGTCAGCACTTTAGGCAGTACTTCAGTCATGGCGGGAAAGTCAGAAACAGGGTCTAAGATGACTTCTAACTCCAGGTACCTCATATCTTGGGACTTGCTCTGATGGATTCCCATCCTTGAGTCTGAGTCTGACTTGTTTCTAACAATAAATATGGCAGATAGGATAGAGTGTCACTTCCAAGATTAAATAATGAAAGATGAGCTTCTGTCTCCAGGGCATTTCTCCTCTTTCTCCTTTGGTTTGTTCACCCGAGGGAGCTAGGATGCACATCATGACACCGTCTTATGAAGTAGTGAGGGCTATAACCAGACACAAGCATTTTAGTAAGCTTGAAGCAGATAGAGCCACACAGCTGTGCTAGGTGGTGGTTGACATGAGAATGGTTCCTGTACGCTCATATATTTGAACACTTGGTCCTCAGTTGGTGGAACTGTTCGAAAAGGATTAGGAGGTGTGGCCTTGTGGGAAAAGGTGTGTTACTGAAGATGGCTTTGAGATTTTAAAAATCTATTACCACTCCCAGTTAGCGCTCTCTCTCTCTCTCTCTCTCTCTCTCTCTCTCTCTCTCTCTCACACACACACACACACACACACACACACACACACACACACACACCTCGATTTCTCCTCCTACTTATTCTCTCTGCCTACCAGCCCCACCTATTCCTCTCCTGCCTAGCTATTGACTATTCAGCTTTTTATTAGACTAGTCAAGTGCCTTAGGCAGGCAAAGAGAAACAAATTCAATACATCATTACAAATGCAGCACAAAGAAATGTAACACATCGTTATGTTGTTAACAAAAGCAACAGAAACAAATGTAACACACCTTCGCTTAGTCAAATATTCCACAGTGTAAATAAATGTAACACATCTTTGCCTAGTTAAAATAATATTCCACAATGATAGATAGATATGTTAGATGGATAGATGATAGATAGATAGATAGATAGATAGATGATAGATAGATGGGATTTATTAGAATTGCTTATAGGTGGTGGTCCAGCTAGTCCAACAATAGCAGTATACCAATGGAAAGTCCAAGAACCCACAAGGCTGAAATTCTGAAGAAGTAGATTCTAATGCCAGGGAAGGAGTGGACTTGTCTGTGACAGTGAGAGCAGGCAGAGAGAGCAAGCTTCCTTCTTCCCATCCTTTATATAGGCTAAGTGTGAGTTCTCTAAATCTTTCATTACATGTCTAAGTCACATCATCATCCTTAAAATACTGGCTCCTGAAGAGAGAATGCACGGCACATAGCAGATCCTCAACAGAGGGAGAAAAGAAATGGAAAGGCCTATGACTTGTTCAGCTAGTCTATAGCACCCATAGTCTCAATAAATAGTGAGTAAAGCACGAATATTGATAAAGGTAAGAGTAAAGTGTATGATTAGATGATTGGTAATTTTCTTAAGTTGGCACTTAAGTTGGTTTAGAGATACACTGAGAGACACTTCTTGGCAGGCCTTACAAGGAATAGTATTTCACAGCACCCAACATTCATCATTGAGTATAAAAGTAAACAAATCTTTATTTATTACAGTGTTTCAATAAATAACACATTAATACGATGTGTGAAGGGCCAGAAGCTACAAGTCACACGAACAGCCTGACATTAATAGGGAAACCTCACGGTTCCTCTCATAATTTATGGATTCGTGCAGAAATTGGAGCTCATTTTAGAATCAGTTTCAAGGGCTGTAGGAACAATGATGGCAGCTGCTGAGAGGCTGTGCGGGCTCATTCTTCACTGTCAAATGCAGGCAGGACCTCATTTAGTTCATCTAGTTTTTCATTTCATTATCCAAGGCCTTTAACTGGTAGCCTGAGGCAAACTAGAAGAATCACATTGTGCCTTAATCTAGAGTAGTAATCTATTTAAAAGCTTTTTACCAACAAGTGACTGTTTGCTTAATTCCAGTTGCATATGCAAGGGGTTGGGGGAAAGATTTTGCAAAATAGAGAATGAAAGTATATTGGGTGGGGTGGCACAGGGGATCCCATGAGATCTGACTGTCTCCCTGTGAGAGTCATTAGGACCCACTAAAAGTTTATGATCAAGACCCTCAGCATTTGCACAAACTGGGCCAGCTATTCCCTCAAAAGTTATTGACATGACAAGGCCAGTACTTTTTCATCCTTTCTTTAAGTCTGGTTTTAAACTCAGAAAAATGGGCCTGGGCTTTCTGTATGATTTGTTTCCATGTATTAGGCAGATGAATGGCTGTCACTAGGGCCTTGCAGAAAGCTCAAAGGAAATTCCACCCTGGGCCCCAGGAGCATCATCTGGTATTTATTTTAGCATCACTGTCATCCCTCAACCCCTCAGCACCCGCCATGTTTCCTCCAGGTCGACATCCTCCAAGACTCCCAAGATAGATTCTAATAGGTCTGTAGAATGGGATTCTGGTTCTTTGCCTAGCAACATCACCTTTCTCAAAATTTTATCCTAAGCAGCAGCATTTCCAGATCGGATTCTGTTACTACCGTCAAAGGAGGGCAGACCACACAGTTATTCAGAGACAGAGCTTGGAAACGGTCTGGTTAGAAGGGGCTCCATGTTGTCAATGCCGATTCATCCATGGTGGTCACCAGGCAAATTCTTCAGCTAGTCCTGCAGCAAATGGCTCTAGATCTATTGGCAGAAAGGACCGTGCAGCTAAGAGGGCTGTTGTTTCCCTCCTATTCATGGCTCCGCTTCCAGTTGCTGAGAAAGAAAACTTCCCATGCTTCTGTGGTCCAGGATCCACCCAACAGAGAAGGAATCACTTCCTTCAGAGGCTGTTTATAAGTCCTCACAGCTTCTCCAGGCCAGTGTCTGGGAGAACAGCTATTCCCTTCGCATAGAGACCAGTGAGGCTCATACAAGAACCAGCGAAAAGAATACCCCCAAACCACACACACACATACACATATACACACACACACATACACACACACATACACACACATATGCACACACATATACACACACATACACACACACATATACACACATATACACATACACACACATACACATATACACACACATATACATACACACACATACACACATATACACATACATACACATATACATACACATATACACACATATACACACACATATACACATATACACACACATATACATACATATACACACACACATACACACACATATACACATACACACACATATACACATACACACACATACACATATACACACATATACACATACACACACACATATATACACACACACATATACACACATACACACACACATATACACATACACACACACACATATACACACATATACACATACACACACATACACACACATATACACACACATATACACACATACACACACACATATACACACATATACACACACATACACACACACATACACACACACATACACACACACACACACACACACACCAGGAGTGGGGGCCAAAGGGGGAGAGGGGGAAAAGGGAGGGAGGGAGGAAGAAAGAGAGAGAGCTTTAAATATCAATCAATTTCCTCAGTCTTCAAAAAATAAAACCAGATTCTGAATAGAGCCTAGCCAGCCTCAAGTTTGAACTTCAACTGTTAGAATTTCTTAGGCCAGACATATCGGCATGTGCCTGTCATTCAGCAATTAGTAGGTAGAGATAGGAAAATCAGGGGTTCAAGGTCACCTTCAGCCAATCAATCAATCAGGCAGTCAAATATCATGATTGGCCTCAGTCCCAGAAGTCATCCAGCCAGATTTCCCTTGCATACCTGAGGTCATATGCATGCCACAAAGGAGCTCTGAAACGTGGCATCTCTAGGCATGGAACTGGAACTCCAGAGCTATGTACAAGTCATCTGAAAATATATTTCCCTCAAGCTACTTAGGCAGTTGGTGACTTAGGACAAAGTTTCAATCATTAATTTGAAATTGTTAAAAATCACACTTCTACTTTTTCAGTTTCTATGATTAGAATGTTCCCCAACTGTTCACTGGTGTCCCTGGGATGCTGGGCCCCCAGCAGGGGCTGGTTCTCATCCCACAAAAGATCAAAGAAGCCCTCCTTTCCATTCATGCCTCTTGTTGGCTTTCAAGAGACCAGTCCCTTTCATTTCCTCCCACCGCACTGCATGCTTTCCTGGAAACAGACTTTCCCTTACATCAGCACTTTCTCTAATGCCAGTTCTGATGCATTTGTGATACGAGGACTGTGAGGCTTCAGCAGCCTTTCCAGCTGTGACACAATGCCTGAGAAAAAGCAACATAGTTTGTTTTGGTGCCTTCAGTGAAGGCTGAACACCATGGCTGGGGCCACAGGGTAGAACAAAGCTGCTCATTCCTCATGGCAGGAAACAAAGAGGATGCCAACATCCTCTTCAGGGGCACACCCTCAGTGACATAATTTCCTTCACTGGCCCTCAACTGGTTCTGTTTCCTCCTCATAGCTGGTGACAGAGTTCAACATGGAAGAGAGTTAGGATCCAAACTTCATCACAAAGACTAAGGCACAGTGTGCTGGCCATCATCACCATCCATGGGGGTGTGGACCAGACCTGCCAAGGAAGGTTTGCAGAAAGTGCCCCTCATGTCTTCTTTCAGAATTTGTTCACAGAGTCTGTGGAGACTTGGGAGGTACCTCTTGTAGTATCCTATCAATCCTTTTCTCTCATCCACAACCTCAAGCCTTGAGTTTCCTCTATCAGAAAGACAAAATATAACATCTGACCCTGCTGTTGGCAGTCTCCAGTCACCCAGCATTTCAGTCATGATGTCACATGTCATGTTTATAGCTTTGCTAAGCTTCTCTGAAGAAAGAAGTGAAAAATCTTCCCACAATTGCAGTGAACGAGCATGGTTGACTCCAGAAACCTGGGATGACATTTTACAATCTCAGAGTTTCTCTCACGTGGAGGAACATAAATTAACATCTCTGCTGCTAAAACCCACATAGAGAATTTGAGTAAGAACAAATCCATTCATTTTACATGAGCAGCTAAACCAGAGTGGAAAATACTCTGAGTGGGAGCAGCTGGTGTGGGGCACCAGTTTCTGTCCAGTAGTCAGTCCTGTTCTCCATGGTCCCCAGCTCACAGCCCCTCCCATCTGGCCCTCTAACTGTGAGTTATTATACACTGCAGTGGGGGAAGGGAATTAGATCATGGAGAATCCACTGAAGTTTTAAAGACATGTAAGATGTGACAATCAAGGCCACAGTATACATAATTGTTCATAAACAAGTCCAGAGAAAAGGGAGATTCCTTCCTGCCAAGATCCTAGGCCTTGGCATAATTTGTGTGTGTGAATCCAGAGGCAGCTCCCAGAAGGGGAACAGAATCCTGCCTGGGGCCTTTAAGGCTTTGGAAGATTTGACACTAATGTGACTAAAGAACATAAAGAACAGACTGGCTTCTATTTCCAAGTCTGAGATGGTTACAGAGGTTTGGCGGGTTCCAGGAAGAGGTAAGGGTCTCATGGCAGGCTTCCAGAGTCATCAGTCCACAGACCAGATCAGCAGAGAAGGAGAATCAGAAGAGTATCTGTTAAGCAGCAGGCAATTCAAGGGCCCCAGAAAAGGGCTTTGAGATGAGATGGCAAGATGTGGTCATCCTGTTCAAGATTTCAGACTCAAAACATTTAGAGCTGGTGGTCCTTAGCAGGGTCTTACTTTCCGGGGGTCTCAGCAAGGGAACAGAAATTGTAGGAGAGCATCCCTAGGCTGGCTATGAAGATGGTTTGGAGTTACAGAAGGTTCTTGGGCAGATACAGGGGTAGGTGGGGCAGAGATTATTAAAGGCAGAAAGAGAAGAGCTATGATCATACTACAGTTGCTACCCTGGCACCTGAGAAATCTAGAAAGGTAACGGGAAGGGAAAAAGCAGGGAGAAGACCCTACGGGGAAACAGACCAGAGTAATGTTTGCAATTTGTGTTTATAGGACTAGAGAAGTCATGGAGAGGAAATGTCCCACAGGAAAGACAAGGGGGTCAAGAAAATGGAGAGCTGGAACTAAAGATTCAAACCTGAGATTTGAACTGGAGCTGTTTGTGGAAACTGTCCAAACTGTACAGGGGAATGCTGGGAGATGTGGAGGGACAGTCGAAGGTCTTCAACATGAACCCTCTGGCAGCACTTACTGGCCACCCATGCAAAGAGCCCCCGGCCCGGATCTTCAGCCCACACAGCAACTTGGCAAAAAAAAGTCTGCCCCGTTTTATAGATGGGCCTGTGACACTTGTCCAAGTTCAGAAGCCGTAAAGGGAAGGAGCTGGGGAAAGAGTCCAAGTGTGTGAAGCTGTGGGACTGAGGTCTTCCTGCTAGGGCAGGTCCTTCAAGCCTTTGAACTATGAGATGGGGTGAGGCTTGTTACTTAGTTTCCATTTACTAAGAACTTGGTATATCAACATTTGGAGAAGGAAAACTTTCAGTTTTCAGGGAAGTTACAAAATCCAAGGAAATTATAAACTGCACAGAGGTGACTCAAGCCTCAGCTCAGATTCGTAAAAGCTTTGGAATCCAGGAACTCCGGAACTGCTCAGATAAATGAACAGCCAGAGAAGCTGGTACCCTTGACCTCTCTGCATAACACAAAGCTGCTTCTGTGCAGTTAATGTCTTGCTGGCTTGGTTTCCTAAGAGTAAAATCAACCCCACTATGCCCCACACAGCACAGGAAGCCCCGAGGACTTTCATTTCTCCTTCCTACACCTGGCAAGATGTGAATGAATTTCCCCAGGGCCTCCGCTCATTCTCCAAGAAGATACAGTCACCTGAATTTCCTTACAAGTTTGGACATCTTAGAGGAGATCTGCTTTTTAAATCCACACAAGAGAACACTTACGGGGAGATATCTGTTGGCTACTGTCTTTATGATTCAGGATTACAGTCAAAACTGTGCAGCCCTGTGCATCTCCAGCCTGCTGTGGCCCTGAGGCCAGTTGTTACCTATGAGAGGTGTTCTGAAGGAAGGTGGGGATGGCTCCAGAGAAGCAGGCCAGGTTCCTTCACTCTGCCTCTGTTCCTTTGCACAGAGATCTGCTGCAAAATTCTTTTACAAAGACCGCAGCCCCTGTGATAAATACATTGTTCCATTTACTAAAAAATAATTTTCAAACTGTTGCCAACATCATCATGAACAGGCAGCCGTGTTAACTGAGATGGTCCTGTCCAGTCTGTCCTTGGGCTAACTAGGGTGTCTTAGTGAATATTGGGAATTGAACTGTAACCTGCCCTCAATCCAAGGGGCCAATTGCACTCACAGCCACTGAGAGAAGCAGGTGGGGTGTCTTGTTTCTTGCTCTTGGCTCTTTTTTTCCCTACCCAGAAGATAGAGTGGACCCTTGTCAGCCTAGAGCCATCGAAGGCCTTCAGGGACATAAGGGCTGGCAGTTTTCTTCTTTGTGTGTTGTTTCTGAAGCATTATGGAGACTTTCTCTGATGATGTCCCAGAGCAGAACACTGCCCGTGTAAAACAAAGTCAACAAAGCATAATTTTGATTTGAATGAGTTCTGTCTTTTACTAGTAAAGTGTAGAGTTGGGGTTCCCAGTTTTCCCTTTTAGAGCACAAGACAAGGAATGTGAGGCACATTTGGGCCGAGTGTGCCTGTCAATCACATAGTTATTCTTTGCTTAAGAAAAGCCTGAGCCTCATGGAGCACCCAATTCCTCAATCATGTAAACAGCACAAGGCAGATTTACCAGGAACTTCCCTAAGCTCTGTCCTCACCCCTCATGACTGACAAAGATCAACAGATTACCAGCCGTTGTGTTTCAAGGGCTTTTCCCTTCTGCACACTGGGGATGCATGACCAGATCATCTCAGTCTTGCTGTCTTACCCAATAATCCTTTTCCTGGTTCCCAAGGCTTGTCTTCAATTCTCGGGCCCCCTTCCCAGCTGTGAGCAAATGGACTCATGTCAGTCACAGGAGCAACAGTTGGGGATCAAGGCTAGAGGGAGTGGGGTGGAGTCTTGAGAGATGTCAGCAAGCCTGTCTGCTAGGAAGGGAAAGGGAGGGGAGAAAATGAAATTGTTCCTAAGGCAGCACATAGCTTTTTAAGGCATTAGTCCTTTATCTAAAGGTCAAAGTATTGGGATATCATTTCAAAATTTATTTACCCATATATATTTTGAGGTGAGGCCAGTTGCTCCTCTTGCAAAATGTCATAGTCGCAAGTGCTGACAACAACTGGAAATAAGGCTGTATGTTTCTCATTCCCCAATATTCTGCCTAGACACCCTGTGTGGTCCACGGACAGACTGGACAGAGCTATCTTGGCCACAGAGAGAATCCCTCAGAGATCTGTACTGTGGTTGGTTTTCTGTCTTCCTTCCTTCCTTTCTTTCTTTTTTTCTTCCTTTCCTGTTTGGGAGCCCATCACCCAGCCCCCAAATAAATACACGTGGACTTATTCTTACTTCTGAATGCCCAGCCTTAGCTTGGCTTGTTTCACCAGCTTTTCTAACTTAAATTGCCAATCTCTCTTTAACCATGTTTTTGCCTGTAGGCTTTTTACCTCTCTTTATCCTATATATCTTGCCTTCCTTCTTACTCTGTGGCTGGCTGTGTGTCTGTGTGTCTGTGTGTCTGTGTGTCTGTGTGGCTGGCTGTGTGTCTGTGTGGCTGGCTGTGTGTCTGTGTGTCTG